>JAMQGT020013344.1:0-143490 GCA_024447675.2 Pterophyllum scalare
CCACTGGGGCCATATCTGTGGAAACATGTCTCACATGGGGGCAACACACAATATGTGGAGCTGGGGTTAGCACCCTGAACACCCCTTTTAAAAATCTCTGTTTTCATGAGCTATAAACTATAATTTTAATTGATATTTTACTTTAAAATAAGGCAAATACAACATTAACATTTGTCTAAGAAAGAATAATGATTATAAGAACCTTCGACCGATGGCGCATCCTCGACTAAAAGCTAATAAATGGCTAATTAGCATTCATGCCAACTGTATAGTGGATGAGAATTAAAGTTTGGTCTTGCCTAATGCTTTACACTGATTATGATTCGTGCTGATGAAGCTTCTCATTACTTTGTGTAGATCCAGTTACTTCTCTCCTGTGAGGTTTTGCTGTTTTTGATGGATTCATTAACAAAACACTTTCTGGGAATTTTGAGCACCTGTTTTCTGTCAGTGTAGCTGTAGTCAGGAATGTGACCATCAGACTTCATATAAAACAATTTGCAAGATTTTACACTGACACAAATCACTGAAAATATTAACTTTTGTTTGGTCTTTCCAACAATTCTTCCAAATTATACACCTGTATTGGTCCTTTGTCAACTAGGGCCCAACTGAAATGGGACACCTGTTATGTGCAGTTGTGTATTTATTTAGTCATTTACGCTCTGCCCGAATTCAGATCAGCTGGTTGCTGTGTTTGCAGTGTTCCAAACACGTGCGTTGTCAAACTATGTGACATCATGCAACACTCATAACATGGTTGCAGGGTCTTTTTTAATGTTCATCCTGTCAGCCAATAAGATCGGCCCGCTGATAAATTGGTCAGGCTCTACGTACTTAGCTTGGTTACATTTAGGAAAACCTTATTGGCTGTATAATTGCACACTGCAATCATGCAGTCACAGAAAACCCATGAAAATAATAAAGTAGGATTGATGGACGGGGCTAAAATTACAAGCTTGGAAAATTACTTGACCCTAATTAACTGGTCAAAAATCAGCACATTTTTTTTCACTGAAGTAAGTAAAAATCAAGATATGACAGGAGAACATTAGAACAGAAATCTGATTTTTTTTTTAATGAATTTAAGAGAGTTAATCAACATAATGATTAAAAAAAACTTGTGACAATTGCATTTACTGACTGTATTCTTAGATTTCTTCCTTGAAAGAATAGCTAATAATTTTTTTTATTAAATGCACATGTTCTTTTTTCACTAACCCCCTGAGGTCTAACTCATCACACATATTCCAACCCTAATTCTAACCCTAGACAATTAGAATATATCATTTTTGCTTTCATTCAATTGTTTGTCCAAACCAATCGGGGAAAAAAGAAATCATTCTGAGAAACATAAAAAAAATATTTAGGTTTTTTTTTTTTAACTACTTATAGGGTTCAGGTAGGGTTATCGTCAGTGATTCCTCAGAAGGTTAAATACAATAGATACATTCAATTTATTATATCTCAGGGCAGTGCTTATAGGCTGGCAAGCCAAAAAGGAGCTAAGGTGCATTTAAGATAAACTTCCAAACATGCGCTTATGGTTTTACCCGCAGGCACTTTGCCAGCCCTCTACTGTCTGATGCTGAACTTGGAAATCATACGCACCGGGTAAAGACTTCAGGAAGAATGAAAACAAGTTCATTCGGAGTCTGTATTTCTCTCCCACTCAGCACTCAAGAGGAACTACGGTAGGTGGGCGTTTTTCTCCAACAAAGAGATAGAGATTGACCAGGGGACGAGTGGAGGGAGGGTGGCAGACTTAGTGAGGCAGGTGAAAGCGAGGGAGGGAGAGAAAGCAGAGTGATAATTCTGTGTCGGAGACGGCATGTGGAGGAGGGAGAAAGGTTTGCGTAGGGAGGATATATTACATGCAGTTCCATTAGTGTGTGTAATGGTGCTGAAAGACGGCGTCCTGGTGCTGTTGACCGTGATCGTAGTAGGAGTTGAATTAAACAGCCCCTGTCAGGCAGCGCTAGTCACATACTGGGCTATCAAACAAAAACACACAACTCCTCTTATACAGCCCTATCACTGCAAGTCCGATTAAACCTTTGTTCTGGTTACTGACTGGTGCATGCTCAGCATGAGGTACTGGTGACGCATGGTAACTGCCACTGTAGAGTGTACAACTTCCAGGTCCAGGTAATAGGACCATGCATTACCAGCTCAGAAACAGTGATGGTGTGATAATTGTTAGATAATAATGGTAACGCAAGAAAAGCGATTCAAATATCTCCAAAAAGTTGTTCCAACTGTGTGAAAAACTTGAACTTGTGTAGGGAATGAATATTTTTCTCATTTATGTGTATTTAACTGTTTTTTTGTTTTGTTTTGTTTTTACATATATTTGGAAAATGACCAGATTCTGTTGATACATATTGCATTTAAATGTTCATGTCTGGTGAGACATCAACATATTAAGTGAAATCTGCACTACAGATTTCCTGAATGTACTGGTTGTTTCAAATGGTCTAATTTGTCTTGTTGTTAACTGATTGCTTGCCCAGAACAGTGGTATTGACACTGGGTGGCAGGAACATAAATAGCAGAAAATGTCCACCCACATGGAACTCCACCTGTGGCTACACAATGTCAGCAATCCTGGTGTTTTTTGCCTATGTGCCCAAATGTCTTCCTTTTTTAAATGTCAGCCTTGCTAGAAAAGTTGATATGATCTCTGCCTTGCTGGCATTTAAAGATTTGTATGTTGTGTAAAAGATAGACAAATCACTGCTGCAAACTGGAGATTAAGGGTGAGAGTAAGGCATTTGAGAAATAGAAAACGGGCTTGTGCAATATTTATTAAAAGTTAAATACACACACATTTGGGGCACTACATTAATACAGTGAAACGACTGTCTTGTAGACATGAGGTATTAGTTTCATCTATTTCAAGTTTACATATTACCTGAAAAATTACAGCTTTCACCAAAATCCATCCATCTATCCATTTTCTTCCGCTTATCCGGGGCCGGGTCACAGGGGCAGCAGCCTAAGCAGATAAGCAGACTTCCCTCTCCCCAGCCACCTCCACCAGCTCATCCGGAGGGATCCCAAGGTGTTTCCAGGCCAGCCAAGCGATATAATCTCTCCAGCGTGTCCTGGGTCTGCCCTGGGGCCTAATCCCAGTAGGACATTCCCGGAACACCTCATCCAAGAGATGCCCAGGAGGCATCCTAGTCAGATGCCCGAGCCACCTCAACTGGCTCCTTTTGATGTGGAGGAACAGTAGCTCTACTTTGAGCCCCTCCTGAATGGCTGCACTCCTCACCCTATCTCCAAGTGAGAGTCCAACCACTCTTCAGAGGAAACTCATTTCTGACACTTATATTCACGATCTCATTCTTTCGGTCACTACCCAAAGCTCGTGACCATAGGTGAGGGTAGGGACGTAGATCGACCAGTAAATTGATAGCTTCACTTTTACACTCAGCTCCCTCTTCACCACTACAGACCGGTGCAGCGTCCGCATCACTGCAGATGCAGCCCACCTGATGAAGCCAACAGGACCACATCATCCGCAAACAGCAGAGATGAGATTCTGAGCCCACCAAGGTGGAAGCCTTCCGCCACATGACTACGCCTAGAAATCAAAATCAGTGACAAAGGGCAGCCCTGCTGTAGTCCAACACTGACACAAAACGAGTCCAACTTATTGCAGCCAAAGCTCTTGCTGCGGTTGTACAGGGACTGAATGGCCTGCAACAACGGGCCAGACATCCCATACTTCCACAGGACACCCCAATGGATGCGGACGAATGCCTTCTCCAAGTCCACAAAGCATTAATAGACTGGCTGGGTAAACTCCCACGCACACTCAAATATACACGACCAGGACGAAAACTGCATTATTCCTCTTGAAACCAAGATTCGACTAACAGACGGACCCTCCTTTCCAGCACCCCGGCATAGACCTTACAGTGGAGGTAGAGGAGTGTGATCCCCCAAAAGTTGGAGCACACCCTCCAGTCTCCCTTCTTATAAATGGGGACCACCACTCCGGTCTGCCAATCCAGTGGCACCACCCCAAATCTCCACACAATGTTGCAGAGACGTGTCAACCAAGACAGCCCTACAACATCCAGAACCTTCAAGAACTCAGGGTGAATCTCATCCACCCCAGGGGTCCTGCCACCAAGGAGTTGTTTAACTACCTCAGTGATCTCACCCCCACTGATGGATGAATCATCATTCACCAAAGTAGTTTCACATATTACAGAGTTAATACAGCCTTAAATTGATCTCTAATATACACTCACTGGCCGCCTCATTAGGTACATCTGTTCAGTTGCTCATTAACAAAAATATCTAATCAGCCTATCACATGGCATCAACCACCTGCATTTAGGCATGTCAACATGGTCAAGACGACCCACTGAAGGTCAATCCAAGCATCAGAATGGGGAAGAAAAGTGATTTAAGTGACTTTGAACATGTTGTGATTGTTGATTCAGATGGGCCATTGAGCCCATCTGAATGCACGACATGTCGAACCTTGAAGCAAATCGGCGACAGCAGAGGAAGATCACATCGAGTGCCACTCTTCTCAACTAACTCCACACAGAGGGTCCCAGCCAGATGGTGGATTCAAACCCAGGGCCTTCTCTCTGTGGCAACAGTGCTAACTACCACACCACTGTGCTGCCCTGTTTTACAAATCATTTTATAAATAAAATAGCTTTTTAGATGGGCTTCTGCCTTCATCTTCAAACAGGCCCTGCTCTACAGCATCATGGACCATAGGTCTAACTGCTGATTCGGGCAGTAAATCATGGTGATCTTTTCACACAGGAGTGTGGCTGCTTCTCTGTATTGGCATCACCATCACAGCACCTGTGCAACGCCAGCAAGATGTGATGTAACATTTTTCAGAGATGCCCTTCACAGCAAGGTTTTCTGTCACAGGCAGCACCAGCACATCACTGCACTTCACCAAGTTGAAGCTGCAGTTCTCACCTTTGTAGGGAATTCTGATGCAGATGATCAGTCGTGTGTTTGACAGTCAGTAATATTTCTAGGATTTATTTGTGAGGATCCTCTAAAATCCGATGGCCTGCTGCTCTGACCTATTTTTTCTATTCTTTACTTAGTGATACTTTTCACACTGAAATAGACTACTGCTGCTTGCTTATCAGTTGTGGTGGAGGAGGACAGAGGACCCAAACTGAAAACGCTGAGGCAGACCAAATAAACAATAAAAGGGAAGCCTTGATTGGACTAAATTAATGAAAACAAAAACAAGCATCAACAAAAGGACAATTTGAGATCAGGCAGGGGATCGCTTAGACGGGAGGAAGGAGGTCGGACACAGGTGAAGACAAGACATAAGGGGAAACATCCAGAGAACAAGGAGGGAAGACAAAACAGGAAGGCACTCATGAGTCACAAGGAAATTCATTTACCAAAATAAAACAGGAAGTGAAACCAAGGAAGAGAAGACAAGGAAACATCAATCACACAACAAAATATGCACACTAGAAAGAATAATCATGAAAATAAAAACAAGGACCAAATTAGAAATCCACAAGAACCCGTATCATGACACTGGCGGCATGCTGAACTATCTATGGGTCAAGGTAGATTTAGCACAGGACCAGCACAGGAGTGATTTCATTGTTTCTACTACAGACTGTTTCAAGTTGCAGCACTAAAAATCTTGATACATCCATATACACTGCTACACTACACCAAAAGATTTGTGCATACAATCATTTACTTTAAGCATGGGTGTCATTCCTCATCTTACGCCACTGCACATCTGTCCCCCAGGTAGATAAAATACAGTTAAAACAAAGGTGAAATTGCGCATTTTGTATTGAGTCTGTTAAAATGTCCTCTAAAATGTTAAAATATCACATAACCGTGTGAAAGTGATGTTATATGATATTGCTTGTGTATATCAGCTAACAACATTACCATATTCCCAGGTGAGAATCATGCCATTTAAGTCAAAACTGACAATCAATTCCTTCAGCTCCTTTTCTCCCAAAACATTCTTCCAGCCTCTGCAAAAATCTGATTAGACATTACCAATACAGCCACCTTCATCAGTATGGCGCTACAAAAACTTTCCACAGAAAAGGAGTGAAACACCCAAACAAGACTGATAAATAAAAAGAGACACCACAGCAGGTGCAAATTGCCAATGTAATGCAAGGAACTAAAATTAAGAGCAAAATAAAGCATAACTGAGCCAGACAACACAGAGGTGCATAAACAAAATAAACCCCACAGTGGACGCAGCCTGCAAGCACAGCACAAAAAGAGCTGCCCGGTTTATAGACAGCACCACGGTGCACTTACACATGCACATATAAGGATGCAGAGCAACACGGGGAGATATCAGAGAGCTGGTGTCTGATCATCATTCACTGTGCACCACGAAGTCCTTCACAATCGCCGCTCATTCAGCGTGAAGTCTATTCAGCCCATTCGGCCCACTGTGCTCCTCACAGTTCACATCAGAAAAGATTGATTATATGAACTTCATTACTTAATTATGCTTAAAGGAAATGAAAAAAAAACTTGATTCATGCACTGTTTTCTTAGTTACCAAACTCCAGAGTTGTTGTCTAAACCTTCCTCACTGCAGAGAGCTCAGGGCGTGCCAGAAAATGGACCAGGGTCATTGAGAATTATGGAGGCCAAAAGGTCTGCTGATCAATAGAGGATTTAAGTGCTGTAAGTCTAACATACACAGCATATTGATTTAGCTGCATGTCTTGTTGGCAGTGCATGAAATTCATTGCTACAGCAGTCATTTTTTTCCAATACTAGGGTCTGTTACCTCTCCCCTCTGTTTACCTACCCAGAGTAACCGATCAAAACTGGAGAGAACAAGTATGGATGGTATTCTGACCAAAAATAAGCTTTTTTTTGGTCCATTAAATGCCTGTGGGGTTCATTTTTAAGCCATTCTCTGGTGGATTTCCTTGTGTGTTTGGGATCCTTAACCTTCCGAAAGGTCCGCTTTTATTGGAACCTTTGAAGAGACGGCCTCCAAGCACTCTTTGATATGATGCAGAAAGTGGAATAAGTTGCTGCCGTAACAGTTAAGCGTCACACAGGTTCTTCACCTGAACAGTTGTCTGCAACAATCTGTCTTCTTTTAATGTGGCCTAACAGCTCTGTTTTTGATTTGTTTATTCCAAAATGCTTGATATTTGCCTTTAATGGGAAACTGTAACCTTGCCCCAAGTGCTCATTTTGAAGGTTTATCCCATGCAGGTAAAATTCTCTTTCTGACTCTAGACATATGCACTTTGAACAGCTCCAAGCATTACCTGCAGATCCTACCTGAAGATAGATTTTTATTTATTATTTTTTTTGCATTAACTAGTCTGCTCTTGGCCTGAGTTTTCTAGGGCAGCAAGTCTTGGACAGGCTGTTTGAAATGAGTGCCACTTGTAAATGATTTTCCTCACAGTGGAATAATTTATTTTGTATCATTTGGAGAGCCTTTTAAATGCCTTGCCAGACTCAGAGGCATCCACTAACCTTTTTTTTCTGAAGGCCTCAAATAGTCATTTATATTTTTGCATTATGAAACTACACCAGAAACCTCAACAGCAAAGAAAACACCAGACTCTAGAAGTTGGAATTTTAACTCACTGACATCCACCAGGCCGCCAGTGACCAATCACCAGTGTTGAGGCTGGCTCAATGCTAACTGATGTTACAGTTAAAATGAAGTCTCACTCTGGAATTGCAGGTTTCCCGCTAAAAGTTTTTCCGTATGAGTGATCCAAGCAGGCAAAAGGTTTTTAAAAGGGGTAGACTTCAACCAAACCCTAACCCTGGATGGGCCGCCCATGACATGTTGGATATTCAAAGGTTAAATATTATTATATGTCATACATGTGTCCTTCTATATATATGTCTATGTGTTACACTAAGCTGCCATATAACTAGCAAGGCCAGTAACCCTGTCATATACAAAAATGAGAAAAAGCAGTAGTGGAAGTATTTTATTTCCAGGAGATTAACTTGACATTACCTTGACGTGCTTTCGCAGGCGAAATCCAGGCTGGATTTACAGCGGACCAGTTTCCAGCACACTGTGACCCCCACGAACACAAAGCTGAGCAGAGCTCTGAAATTAAAAGCTGATGAATTATTAAACACTTAATTAGTACCAACATCCAAAACATTTCCCTATTATTAGGACCAACTTAATGAAATATTTGTTTTGTTTTGGCTGAGGACAAAAAGCTGAGGCTCAGGAGAGTTTGGTCAAATATGCTGCGAAAGAAAGCAGAAAATAAAGTCAGACGCAGGAGGAAGAGTCAGTGGGAGAAGAGAAAAAGTGAGCTAGAAGGACAGAGTGGAAAAATAGACAGAATCTCATTAACGGTCTGAGGAGTCTTTGGCCTTGGCCTTTAATGTGATGCTATGTCTCTTGGCCTTCGCCAGAAGCTGCCAACTTTCCCCCTCCCTCTCCTCCTCTCCTCTCCTCTCTCTCTTCCTCTCTGCTCTGTACCCTCTTCCTTTTTATTACTCTTGGATCTCCTCTCCCCCAGCTTCTCAGTGTCTTTCTCCTGCACTTCTTAATGCTACGGAGCATGGCGAGAGGGGTATTATTTATTTATGGCCATGCATTGTCTGTGTGCGTGGGCTTAAGTAATATTCATCTGAGCTGTGGCGCTATAATACAAAGCCTCATTCCTTCTCATATGCGAGGGATGAAACACGAGCAGTGGAGCCTGTTACGGTGCCCGAGTCTGAATGCTCACAACTCAAAGTCGAAGGAGTGCGGGGGGGGGGCTTTGTAGAGCTCAGGATGCTTTGTTATGAACTACAAAGAGAGCAAACTCACTCTAGCCTCTTTTGTTTCTCCTTTGCTTATTTCTGTGGCAATTTGCTTCTATTTTTGTCCACCTTTTTCTTTTTGCTCATGTATACGCCTTTTGTCCCACCTCTAGTCCAGAACTGTAGGGCAGGTTGCTGCTATAGAAGCTGTGGTGCAGAGAAGTAGAGAGCAACATTTCCCATGAAATGTGTCCGGTATTTTTAATCTGTCCCAAAGTAGGTTTAATGAATCATCACATTACTTTTGAATCTCCTGCTCTATCTTCATGCTGTCTCTGATTATGAAAAAGGATGTGAAAGTAACCAACTTTTTCCTCCTTTTTTCTTTTTATTATAAATCTATAGCACTCTCTACAATACAATGCCGTAGGATACTTTAATAATACACCATGTGATTGTTTTGAACCAGTATACCTATTTGGTAAATGTACTTCTTCTGCAGACTGCATATAAATGCTGGGCATAACCTTCAGATGTAAAAAGTGAAGCTAATGTGGAAGTGCTTTAACCCTGCATTATTTCTATGTCCAGCAGAGGGCAACTCCACCGACTGAAACCAACATTAAAAAAGAAAAGAAAGAATGTCTCACTTGATTTATTACTTTGGTAAATTTCAGCAGTACAGAACATTTTTCAAATGTTGGATTTAGAGCTACTTTCAGGGCATGCAGTGTTCTTGGGTTCTCAGCCATATCTACCCCTCACTTATTAAACCTCAGTTGTAGGCTACCAAAAGACACTCTAAGAGTAAGTTTCAGTAAGTTATGTCTGAAGCCAGTTTTCTGCAAGCCAAAACTAACATCTCAATTAGTATCACAAGCCATGATGGATTTAGCTTGTTATTAAAGTTAGGCCTCAGTCGCACAGGCCTGGAGACAAGTCCAACAACTGGTCACTAAGGAAAATTTGTTTATTCTGCAAATTGTTGGCAAGTGGTTGCTAGAGGTTGTTGGCAGTCACTACTGTGAAACTGGCCACACAGAGGTGTGCACCAAAAACCTCCTTGCAGTTGCTTTGGTTGCAGGGAGGTTTCCAGTAGTTTGCATGGAAAATGGCATATACATATATATATATATTTTTTTTTTTTTTTTTTTACACTATGGGACAAGAACCACTGAATGTCCACTGATTGACTCCATGACATAGAAACACACAACCAGAAGCAGGCATTCAGGGGGGATCAGAATACTGAGCAGACCTCACAGAGTGCAAGGCTAACCGTAGCTTTCTATCTTCCACATTCCAGTGAAATTATTATTATAACTTTTTAAATGTAACCTGCTATCCCCTAGGAATACTAGTTTATGGAAGTTGCAGCTCACAGATCAGTATAAAGGTTCTTTTGAAAAATGGAAAAGTTTCTCTAAACCGTACTAAAGCGTGCTAAATTGCATTTCCTAACACAAAAAGGAGGAAAATTAAATTTTTACTTCAACCTTAAGCCCAGCCATTAATGTCTCTTGATCACTTCCTGTGTGGCAGGGGAAAAAGTAATGGATGCCAGCGGTATAACATAGTTAGAAGCTTGCAATCTGTTGCTAAAGTAAAAGTAAGTTGCGTGGGTGTGAAAGCAGAACAGAGCAAGGGTGGAAAACTAAACTAGATACACTTGCTCACACATAAGCACCCAAACAAGTAGACAGTAGAAGATTCTTTCTGGAATTAGACAGCAGTGGATGCCGTTCTAATTTCCTTCTCCCCTCCTGCTTCCATCTTTATCCCTCTTTCTGCCGAGCGAAGCCTAATGATGTCCCCTGTGACAAGTGCTGGTTAACTACTCGCCATCAACACTCGCAGGCACACAGACACATGTGTGCTGCAGTGTACACACTGCACACGCTTGTACATTTCTGTCCAGCAGCTGCAGCTTTGCCAACTGTGTCCCCCTGACTTGAAGGAGATATGGGGAGCAGATGTGACTCTATTCTGCCTGACAGGTCTGGGAGAAGAAAACAAGAGCCAGCAGACTGCAGGGGGGGGGTTGGGGTGGGTAGAGTGGCGAAACAAGAGTCTGTCTCCACCTTTTACTGCACGGAAACATACAACAGATTTATTTTTTGCTTCGCGTAGCCACAGTCATGTCTTCGTTCTTAGCAGAACGCACAGAGCAGGCTGCATGCCATTACCCTAGAAATGCCTCTCCCTTTACTTCACCGCTTTCTCCTTTCCTTTCTGATGGTGCGCCCTCGCCATCCTGACACTGTAGGAAAAACTGTAAGCTGCTTCATTATCCCCTTTGCCGCAGCTTGACTGGTGGAAACGTGGGACTAGGCTTTCAGAAAGCATTGTTACCACCACGCCCAGTTATGTCTTAAGCTGACATCTGCAACAATGAGGCACACAAAAATAAAGCGCCTTAATTATCAGAAGTTGTGTGAATTTGAACATTTGAAATATTTAAGCTTCATTTTAAGTCGATATGTAACCCCGGTGTTGTGATAATGATGCACATTCTGACCATTTTTAGTGGCTGAATGTTGTGAGGGCGATGTAGCAGCTTTCTTCAAAATCAGCATGATCCTTTGTCTTCTTCCTCCCCTCATCTACAGCAACACAACACTGCAATCTAATCACAGTCTCACCCTGCAATGGTGATACATGTGACTCACACACCTCAACCCGTGATAAAAACGTATCAATTTAAATTAAAGATCGGGCTGCTAATTCCTTTTCAGCTTGGGAACATTAAGCGGCACCACACCAAGCATGAACCACATCCAGTACTCTGTGGAAGCTGCTGTGTAAGGCAGGAGTTTATTTGCAAATCACTCTTCTAAAAATAATGCTCTCATACAACAAAACTGCATTCTCAATTGCGTTTCGAGGGAAACTCAATTATTTTCTCTCTGGTAAAATACTCTACGATAGGAAAGATCTGTGTAAGGAGCATACACACAGGAGGAAACAAGCAGCAATGTGATGTCTGAGGCCTTGGAGTATGGTAAATGGGCTGGTACTTATGTAGTGCCTTTCTGTTTAACTTGTCCATGTTGCACTTGGTACAACAAGTCTTTCACCCATTCGCATTCATACAGCTCTTTTATCTATGCCTAAGCACTAAAACATTCACACACAGGCACTCAGGAGGATGCACTGGGGGCAACTCGGGCTTCAGTATCTTACCCAAGGACATTTCGACATCCAGACTGGATCGATGGGGATTGATCCACCAAACGGTGGACAACCTGGTTTACCACCTGAGCCTTCATTTTTGGATTTTTTTAACAAAAACAAAAACACCTCGGTTAATTCAAACCAAAATCAGCATGGCGGGTGAAATAACGTTTGGCTTCCACCAAGTTAAACTACTCTCAACTTTAACCTTCTGTGGTCTAACTCATCATAGGTCACAGCCCTAACCCTGTCTTAACCCTCCATTTTGGAGAAGGCCAAAACATTTTTGGGAAAAAATGGGAATGTCTGAACGGCCTGTCGGGTAGAACGGTTATTTTCTTTGGTCCCTGATTTCTGAGACTTACCATTTAATGGCAAAAGAAAAAAGAAAAAAAAAAAGACATTTTCTGATAGCACTGGGTTACAGTTAGGGTTAGAGTTCAGGGTTTCGCTGATGACTTTGAACTCAGAGGGTTAAGATGAGCAACTGAAGCACCTACAGATGAGAGAGATGGATATTATTGACTGGCATATGGCTTGGAAAATATACAAGAGGGTTACCTACAAAACCAGAGGCTGACCACTATGACCAACTGAGTAAATAACTTTATATGTGGATGAAGCATAACGCTTTCATCCAGGAGACTAGGGTTTGACTCCTGGAACCATTATCTTTTAAATTTTCATATATAGTTTGGACTTTTAAATGTATCCTATTTTTGTCAGGTCCAGGTACAAAAACCACTTGGTTAGTTTTCACCCTTTCACAGTGTTAACCATGTTACAAGCTTCCCCTCTATTTTAAAGACTGACTAACTGATGAGGCTTTTGCATTTAATTTAGAATAGAACACAAATGGCAAGAAAATATTGATTTCAAAATGTATTTTTGAAAGGTCACAAACAAAAGTAGTCCAGGAGAATAGTGACGGCAGGCTCTGAAGTGAAGCTCAGCCACAATCCCAGCAAATCTGCTGATTTCAGTGCCAGCCCGCAGTTGCTGCGCATCTCCCAGACGCTTTGCAACCAACCTCCACCTCGGTTCCTCCGTATCTGTCACGGAAGAGGTGCTGAGGACTCAAAACAGAAGCAGAGGGATCGGTTTAGTGCATGGTTTTATTTACAGTGATGACAGGTTGTAGGGCAGGCGGGCTTGGGAATGGAGGGAAAAAGGGGACTCCAGGGATGAAAAGGATGACTAGGGATGGAGATGTGAAGAGCGGGCCGTTTGGTGGGCGACGGGAGGAGACTTGGCTGCAGGTTCCAGGAAGATTTCCACACAACCAGGGAGGAATCAGCCAACAAAGGAAACACAGGTAAGTCACTACTGAAACACAGGAGAGACTCAGGAGAGACTCAGGAGATGGCGGCCGAAACTAACTGGTTCACAGTCAACGATCCAGCAACGGGTGGAAGCCAGCTGCCGGCTTAAGAAGAGCCAGAAGACGAGCTGATCAGGAACAGGTGAGGACAACAGCTTGATTGACAGCCGGTCCAGGAAGGAGGGACACGAACCAAAACAGCCCCAGAAAGACGCGCCCACCAACATATGCCCACACACACACCAGGGAGAGGAACAGAAAAAAAAAAAACCCAAACACAACATCACAGCCAGGGACCATAACAGTATCAAATGTGTTTCCATCACAAGCTGCCCTGTTTTGTCCTGGGTTTTTGCTGCTGCTCTCCTCATCCCTGCCCTTTGTGCCTTCTCTGCACATATTCAATTATCAGTCTTCCTTTAAGTACCGTGGCCCTGACTTACATGCACTGCTCAATAAAATCAAAGGAACACTTTGAAACCACATCAGAGCTCAATGGAGGGAAAAAAAAACATCTTATAGCTACACTGATATGGACCAGGTAATGTGTTTGGAATGAAAGGATGATACACTGTTTGATGGAAATGAAAACTATCAACTTACTGGGACTTAAGTCAAAAGCACCCCGAAAGTCAAAGTGAAAAAATGCGGCAGGCTAGTCCATTTTGCAGAAATTTCACTGCAGCAACTCAAAATGGTGCTCAGTAGTTCATATGGTCCCCCACATGCTTGTAGGCATGCCCCTAATGAGACAATGGGTGGATATGACCCACTACCTTCTACCACTCTGTCCAGCTGTCCTAGAGTAACCGTCTGTTTCCTGGAATCTCCTTCATTCTCTTCAGACTGTGCTGGGAGACACAGCAAATCTTCTGGCAATGGCACGCATTGATGTGCCCTCCTGGAGGAGTTGGGCTACCTGTGCAGCCTCTGTAGGGTCCAGGTATACCCTCATGCTACCAGTAGTGACACTGACCCTAGCCAAATGCAAAACTAGTTTAAAAAAAAAAGAGTGAGAATAGATGAGGAGGGAAACTGTCAGTGGCCTCCACCTATTAAAGCATTCCTGTTTTGGGAGTTGTCTCATTGTTGCTCCTCTAGTGCACCTGTTGTTAATTTCATTAACACCAAAGCAGCTGAAACTGATTAACAATCCCCTCTGCTAATTAACTGACCAGATCAATATCCCAGAAGTTTACTTGACTTGATGCTGTACTCTGATTAAAAACTGTTCCATAACAGAGAACAGTTTACTGAGCGTGGTTACTGAGCATGCTATTTCCCACAGAGGATGGATTTGGAACCCCAACAGATAAAGAAAGCCACAGGGGAGATGTCAATCACAGCCATGTTAAGACCAAACTCAAGATGGCTGTGGTCAACAAGAGCCTGCAGTTGGAACCCTGCTGCAGGTGAAGGCTAATTTGGTCTTTACTTCTCTGCTCAGGCAGGATGAACAGAGTGAAGGATGAGACATTCTTTGATCTTGGAATAGCTGCTGGTAATGCAGAAGATTCCCAACAATGCAAATACTTTCAGACTACCTTTCACTGTGGAAAACCATCAAGCAAACAAACCTGCAACAGTACAACTTAAGCAGCTCTGGCAGTTTCTGCTTGTATCAGATCATCTTTGATTTTTAGCTCACCTGTACGGGTCGTTTTTGAGCCACGCTTATTTAGAATGAATTTTTCCCATGAGGCAAAAGGCGAATAAACACACTACAACAGGGAGATGCTGAAAATCCAGAATCCCTGTCATCATTGCCACCGTGTGTGTGTGCATGTGTGTGATGTGTATCTGTGCATGCACAAGTGTTTGTGTGTTTTGTTAGTCTAATACTAGTATATTCGCCATTTTATGAATCTTTAGGTGATGGGCTTATCTGCAGCCGGGCTCATTTTCTTTACATGGGGATTAAGGGGAGTAATTAATCTTTAATCTCATCAGATAGGGTGCTCAGCAGGATGTGCACGCTGGAAACTAACATCAAGATGCAGCCATAAACCAAACCAACATGCACGCACGCGCACACACACACACACACACACACACACACACACACACACACACACACACACACAGAGTTGGGCGATTAACGTCTAATTTGCATTGTGTGTGCACTAATCTGGGACAAGACCGTAATTACACTTAGTGACAATAGCATAGAATGCTTGTTGGACTATTCATTACATGAGAAAGCCTGAGTAGCTGTCAGTATCCTCTACACAAACACAAATTCACACCCATACAGCTCTTAGCTTGTAGTTTCAGGCTGCCTCAATCATGTAATCACAGAGCACGATGGCACATAGACGACATTAGACGTGTAGTAATCCACCACAGGAACTGTTATCCCTGCAGTAATCTGCTAATCCCGCCATCCCTGTGAAATTTCTGCACCATGCATGTTTGCTTTTGCCAAAGTATTTATGATTGTATATCTTTTAATATTTAAGAAAGGAACTAAAATCTGTGGGGAACTAAAAATGCCCCAAGTGTAAATAAATGGATATTTGGATAGAGATATAAAATAAGTGCAGACAGCAGACAGCGGCTGGCTGTTGCTCATGTTAGCACACCTTTCAATCAAAGCAGCCACACCCCTAACTCTACACCTCACCAGTACCCAAGTCAATGAGGTATAAAGAGTTTGTTGTGCTGTTAATTAGGTGAACTGACCCTTTAAAGAACCAAAAAAAATAGCTTCAAAGACTTCCCTTTGATCTGAAGTTAATTCATGTGATTGCTTAATGGGCCACACGTCCACTGCTCAAATAGCACCTTTAAAATAGAGCTCTGAACTTGTGCGGCAGCATAGCTCGGGTAGATACAAGGATATGACAACATTTAAGTTAATGCAAGAGATTTTTGTGCCCCCGTGCCTTTATGCTAACAGAATGTTCAGTACAGTTCATGTACAGTAATATCAACATGATTTCCATTCTTGTTTAAAAAGAGGGCTGGCATATACCTGCCATTGTTTTAGGCAAAACCAGCTTTTGTGAGGATGAGATTAATATATGAAGCAACCTCACCCCCACCCCACCATTTGTAGAACTGAAGGACCTAATGCACACACACACACAAACACAAACAAATGCATGCACACCACCTTGTCACAACTCTTTTTAGCTCTCATCTGAAACGAGAACATGCCCTGGGCTGTGCTGGAAGAATGGAAGTCAAAGACTGAGAAAGAAGGAGGAAAAAGAGAGCGAGAAGGACGGGGTAGGAAATAAAAGAGAAAAGCCAAAGGGGAGAACACGGAGTGATAAAAGGCCAAACCAGGAGAGGAGTGGGGGTGAGGGGGGGAGAGACAGGAAGAGAGAGAACACGACAGGAGCTGTGGATCAGCCTGGAGGGTCAGCGGTGTGAAAGAGTTGTAGTTCATTGTAATGTCTCAACCTCTTCCACCACCACCACCACCACCACCACCACCCCCCCCAGCCTATCCCCGGCCACGGCGCCCAGCCCGCCTCCTCCCACCAGGCCCCTCCAGCAGCTATTTAACATGGAAATTGATTTAAACAGAGGCTGAGATATCCGCAGTGGGACCTGGGGACAGGTGCCTCCAGTCAGCAGAGGAGAAGCTAATGAGAGGTGAGAGACCTGAGCAGAGCTAACAAGGAAAGCAGAGAGCACAATGAGATGGGAGAGGAGAGGCAGAAATTAGAGGGGAGGGAGCGCAGAATGGGGAAGAAATTGAAGTAAAATTGGAGAGAAATGAGGGAGTCAGAATTTTATCATTTCCAGCTCAAGCTCCCTGCAGCCAACTGCACACCGTGAAATAAATAAATAAATGAATGAGAGAAGTGTGAGTGTTTGCATGCGAGCCCATGTGTGGGTGTAGAGCTACACTCTGTAGGTTACCGATATATTTCAGTCGGGCAAAAGAACTATCTGTTCACATTTTTTATGTTTCTTTTTTTCTATGCAGTTCATGCTTCCTCCAATAATACATTTAATAATAAAACTTTGTTTACAAAACAAAAAAACAGAAGACTGAAAAATAAAAATTAAAAAAGAAAAAATAATTGGTGTTGTCAGAGTTTGGATAATTGACACATTTATGTAGATTTGTCAATAATAATAATAATAATAACAATAATGGTATGACTGTGTTACAACATAATAATAATTTATATAATCTGAAATTTAAATGCCATATTCCTTGTTATGTATACTCTTATTATATCTGTCATTATTTAAATGACATAAATTGTGTTTCTGATATTGTACTTTTCCATTTTTATTAAATCTGGTAGTTTTCCCATCATTTGCTTAGAGTTTTAAAAAATGTTGAAAATTACAACAGGTAATTTTGTTACATTGACAACCGGTGTTGTCATTTTATAAGGTATAATGTTTATAAAAACTTGTTGTTAATATCTGTGTTCTTCTTTTCTTTAATAGTTCATTTCTGATGGTTCCTCTTGTTTCTTTTCGTAATCTGTGAGAACTTTAATGTTTTGACTTCTTTTTGATAGTCAAAGTTTCTTCTCAAGTTTTGTTGCCTTTGTTTAATGAGATCTGAATTTGTGTAGTGAAACTGTGTTGTGTTGTCCTATTTCTTTTATTAACAATTAACAAGTTTTTTTTTCATTTCTGTTAGGAACACAGTACATCATCTGCATAAAGTGCTGTTTTATGTTCTTCTCCAGTTATTATTATTCATCAAGGCTTGTCTTGTCTTGTTGCTCTCTTTAGGATTAATGTTTCAGATGCTAGAGTTGTTCCATCTCACTCTAGCATCTGACTGATTGTAGAGGTTATTTTTTAATATCTAAGTACTTTAAATACTTTTAAATACTCATGATACATAAGCTTGTGATGAATGCAGTATTAAATATAATCAGCCATGAATGGAGATGAAATACTTTTACATGTCCCATGATTTGAGAATAAGCAGCCCTACACAAACCTAGTTTGATCTCAGCTAAATTAATATAAGGGTTGGTGCAATGACTCAGCTATGAGTGTTGGCTCTTCATTAATCTAAGACATGCAGTATGTCTACATGAGCTGTGTTCAGTGCAGTTCTTGCCTTCTTCCATGCCTACTTCCCACTGGTGAAGATTATCCTCGAATGACTGACATTTAAGAACAAGCAAAGAGGGATGCATGAAAATCTCTCCCTGCAACAAGTCAGAAGGCGCTGTTGTGCAAATTATAGTGATTTAATAAGGAATTTCTACTGCTGGAACTGTCTTTTGAAAATTTTATTCTTACAAGAAGGAATTCAATCAGTACAGAGTATGCAGCAGTGCAGTGAGGAATTCAAAGAGACAAAGAAAAATGACTTTACTTATACAAAGTCTCAGACTATCATCTTACACTGTTCAGCCCCATCCAGTTATCCTACACAGGTCAAACACAGTTTAACAAGATATATGTAGCAGATCGGGGAAACAAGGCTTATCGATGTTGGAAACGGAGGCACAAGGACAGAAACCAGGACCCTCTGTTGGGGAGGTCCCGAATAACTGCATCTCCCCCATGTGCAGGGGTCAAAGGGTTAAGCACAACATAAAGCATGAGAGAAAGAAAGCTGAATCCTTGGACACCAAATTATCGTCAGCAATGCACAAAGGCACTTCTGCAGAAACTGGAAGAACACACTCCAGCATATGGGACTGTTAGGCACAAGAGTTTCACAGTATTTTAGGAGGAACTGGTCCTAACTAGGTGTTTAATCCTCACTTAACGCTACAGTCAGTAATATTAACTGCCTAAATCAGGGGTGTCAGAACCTATTTTAGTTCTTTACATATATACTAACCAGTGACCAGACCCTTTTTTGGGGGGGGGGGCAGTTTTATCCTGATATGATCCAGTTGTTCACAGTGTTGTATAAAGCACCTTTAATTTAACAGTATTTGGGAAATTCAATCTTAAAATAGCACATTTTTTGTTCAAAAGCCTTCTCACGTGCCTTTCAGATTTATTAATTACTTAACACTGCATTTTCCAGGGAGGGCATGTTGGAGTTCTGCGCTTGGTTGCAGTCGGCGATCACACTACTTGGGGTTACTGTGCCTAAGTCCAACTGCAACCCGCACAGACCCGTCTCTTCAAACAGGCGTGACCACAGAATTCAGTGATCACCCTGAGCGAAAAAACTCGACTGTAAAATGAGACGCGGTACGCCCGTGAGCCATCGGAAGCTACAGGCTGAAGCTACAGGCTGAAGCTACAGGCTGGGTTCATGAATGTGTAAAAAGGTGCAGCAAATATGATGGAAAATTTCCAAAATTTATGGGATTCCTCGACCTACACTTGACTCCATTTAAATTTGGGTAACAACATGTAATTTCTGTTAATTGCTGAGCTCATTTGGCATTAATTACAAGATAGCCACGGAGCCTGGCTTCGTTCATCAAAGCTCCTGGCTTCTTGCCATATCCAAATAAGATTTGTTTTCATTTTTCCGGTCAAGGAAAGAAGCGACTGGAATGGCTAATGGAGGCTGAAGCATTACTGCTGCACTTTGACAGATCAAAACGGGGGGAAGCACAGGTTACTATCCAAACTTTTCTCATAATAAACATTGACTCTGAGTTCTAAACACCCACTTTTAACTTTACTTAAACTTCCTTCACTCTGGGCTTTAGGCATGGATGCATCTGCACAATCAGCTCTGCTACCGGGCTGAGACAGGGGGAAGCAACTTCATTATTTTGGATTGAAATCAGACGTGACAAAGCAGCATGAGGACATGACAAGCTGTAATGGTTTGAGCATTCGTTGTTTCCCCCACTCTGTACCTGAGCTGTCTGTACATTAAAGAGAAAGCTGACTTCAGTAAAGCTCGAGTCTTATTGATCTCTGCCTGCCACTCGGGGAATGTAAGAATTCAACATGTGAACACACTGCTGCACGAGCTCGCACAAAGACATGCAGGTTTGAATATCAATGGGATTAGTGAAAGGTCTGGCTGTCGCAAGCCTTCAGATTGTAAACTACACTAAAAGACGGCCGTGCTTCTCTTTAGATGTAATGTCGCGATTTGATAAATGTTCTTTAGTAAACACGACAGGTATGGCATTTTCCAGCAAGATCTTCCCCGGCACAAAAGGCAAGGCACTCCTCATTCTCTTGCTGTCTTTCAAATATATATGTGTATATATATATATATATATATATATATATATATATATATATATATATATATATATATATATATATATATATACATATGCATACTGAGGCTGTTCTCTTTGGCTTTCATTAGTAAACAACTCAAGATGTTCTTCCAGTCTCTTTTTACGCACACACACGCTCACACAAACAGACATGCAAGCTTGCTTGTATCCCATCTTTCACTGCATCATCTTGTAAGTATTCCATGGCAACCATTTCAAAAGTAAGATTCATCCACTTTATATAGCTGGCCTAGTTTGTCTCCTCCAGCCCCTGCTGAGCGCTGCCATCCACGATGACGACTGGGCCCCTGTGCGGACTACGCCGAGCAGGAGAGAAGGGGGACAAAATCCCTACGCAAACACCAACATTTAGTCTTGAAAGTTTTGTGTTCTACTTAATAAAGCCTTCAAGAGACCTAAATATAAGCGAGACTGTTTTAATATGACAGCATGCTTGAGTCACGAAGCTGCATATGCGCCTAAGATGGCATATAATGAAGTGAAGAATATGCATAAAATTATTTCAGTTCTTTAAAAACAAAGAAAGCATTATGAGGTAATGAGACAAATCAGGAAGTCTAATTGAATTAAAGATTATGTTTATTTTATAAATGATTATCCCGATTATTGTCCAGAAGGATGAGGAAGCTTGTGATTGATAAGTTGCTACAGTATGAAAGCTCCAGTAATTGCTTGTAGTTTCTCAGTCAGGTCCTTGCTCATTGTGTCCAGTTTTAAAACAGTAAGATGGCAGCTCGGCTCAGCTCGAGGTTTCACAACTGGACTTCATTAACCAATCAGAGAACTCATAGCAGCTGATATACCTTATATGCTACAGGTAGATATCATATTTTTACTTGGAATGTCCTAAATAAGCAAAAGCGACTGACAGTGGGTGTAATTTTTGGGGTGTTATTTCAGTTTATCGACGCGCGTTTTGGAGCACACGAAAGGTATCCCTGTTTTCAATTGAGAAGAGTCCTCGAAGCTGGTCACAAAGGTTCCACTTACATCTGGTTTTAACATGCAGCCTGTGTTTGGATATGTTGCTGGGATAATAATGTCCAATTCGTAGGTGTTTGCATTTACATCTGCTATAAGAATGCACACCTGTTATCTCAATTCTGCCACAATTTGATCCAATCTGAATGCAAATGTTTGCACGTTCAGTGTGGCTGGCTGACTGATCAGCAGACAATGTGCACACAAGGTCAAGGGAAGCAGTGGTGCTGTGTGCACTTAGAACAGGATGGCTACTACTATGAATGCGTAAACCTCCTGACATCACCACTTGCGATTCCTGGTCTGGGTTTTGTTTTTTGCCTTATATTCATAATTTCAAAATAAGTGTCATATATTTTTGCATGACTTTGTTTTCTTTTGAAAGTGTTTCTATCGAGTATCCATTGTTCTCTAGTGCTGCTTAATGCTTAAAAACCTTGTTCCATCCTTACAGGTACAGTTGCTATGAATGTATCCACTGAAGTTAACTATCGGACCTTGAGGTAACTGTGTAATATCAACTGTTCCTCTGAGATTTCAAAGTGCAATATAAGGCCACAGTCTGTGTTTAGACAAATACAAAATGCAATTGGGTAAAATATCAATTTAGTCTTAGATTTTAAGGTTTTACTGTTTAATGAATGAAGTTCAGGAGTGAAAACTTAAAATGGGCTGCAACTTCCTAAAACCAGCCTGTAAAAGTGTGCGACTCATTGATTGAATTCTAAAACACAATCTAGCATGAGTTCTTTGGTGGCTTAGGCTTCTTTTTTTTCACACTTTTTGAAAAAAAAAAGTGTAAAAAAAAAATATCACCACCTTTATTCTTTGACAATAAACTTTCTAATTGACTTTAATCATTGAGGCTACTAACCTCCATCGTACACCTCCGAGGCCCATCTTCTGAGCCTTTTCATACTGGTGCTATTTGAACATCAGGGCACAGACTTATAGAAGCCACCCGTATACATCTTCAAAGCCTCCTCTTCAATTCCCCTGAAACATCAAGCAGCCCCTGGGGTTCATCTCATCTCGCTCTGAGCACCATAAGTCACCTAGATTATTGCCTTTGCTGAGGAAACAGCAGCTGATGTGTATCTGGAGGAGGCTGATTGTCACCGTCTTCACAGGCATCAGCATGCGATGTTCCTCTGATGGTGTGAATCCGTCAGGACCAGAAGATTCAATCCAGCTGTCGAACGTATCTACCCACAGTATCTCCACCTCCAACACACACTCAGAGCATTTTAACACATCCCACCCACCCACCCACCCTGGAAAAACAGGATGGCCTTGCCTCCTGTCTCTATCTTATTCTATCCGTCTTATTCTCCCACATGTGATCACAGAACATCAGTTGACTATAAAGGTGGCCAGTATCAGAGAAGTATGTGTGACACAGGCAGCCACAAGGAGACCATAGTCACCCATGTGCACATTTTGAGAAATATACACTTTATTCCCATTTTGGCAGGTTTCTTTATGAGCCAGCTTGTGCCTTTTCTTCACTCACTTTATAGTGGAAATGTCTGCTTATGTATGAAACAACAAAAAGGCAACAGGTTACAAATATATTTTTTCAGCTTTTGTCATTTATTAGCATCCCTTCTGAATCATCACATATACAGATGTGGTTTACTTTTATTTCTTCTTTTGTACGCCTGGTTCTTGATGTTGGAGTCAGAACAACAAGCTGATTAACTGTATTTTGCTTCGGTAAGTTAATGTACATGTGCTACCTGCTCACATTATAAGTGTGCCTCATATATTGTGGGCTTTTTATCATCAGTGCCTGAATGGATTGTAATGTAGCTTACTCTCCCAGTTACCTCTGTCAGCCTGTGGAATGATTTCTATGTGAGGGACTTGGGTTGAATTTTTGCCTCGCTGCTTCAGCAGTAATGGCTCAGTGGCACGCGGGTTAAAATAGGACAGCAACCTCCTTGTGACCAGGAAAAAAAAAAATCAGCAGTTGCCTGGTGATTGCACAGAATTCTTTTGCTGTAGGAGACTGGTTGCAACAGGAAGCAGATGGGTTGCTGGGTGGGAGGCAACTTGTCTCCAAACAATTGCGGCCCGACTTGAACTGACTGCAGTCTCAGACTAATTGGCAAAGGTTTGCAAACGATTGCCATCTAATTTACCAGTGTGCACAGATGAACAATGCAATTCTCTAATCACTGATGTCAACAATAGACTAGCTCCTAGCAAAAACAGACAACAAAAATTTCACACATGGACAAAAGAACAAAAACGATATTTTGCTAATGACTATGCTAGCAAATAAACCAAGATTAGCTAGCAAGCTGATAACACTGGATACTTGATGTCATTTTTACTCATCATTTTCGAGTGAAGTGCAGATGATGGCCAATCTGAAGAGCACTGAAATCTTAAATTAATTACATAAAATTAATACAAATGCACATTTGGTAATTGCTTTAACAACCAAGCTCAATCCTTTAGTGGTTTAGTACATCTTAGTGAATTCACTTGTGCTTTGCACACTAGGTTTACATAGGTATTGTTTCAATTCAATTTTATTTATATAGCACCAAATCACAACAAACAGTCGCCTCAAGCCGCTTTGTATTGTTGGTAAAGACCCACAATACATTGTTTGCACAAATGTGGCTACATGTGTATAGTTATAATAACACATACCGATTTAAGATACAGTCAGGGTTCTAGCCAGAAAAAATTCACTCCTCCCTCAGCACTGGACAACTGCTTGGTAGTTGTGGTGATAGCGATCACCACCCATAGTAAACTGGTGGAAAATCTCGGCCCCTATAGCACCAGGAGATCATCACTTGCTAGAACCCTGGTAGTTTAGATCATGCTTTTTCTTCAATTTGTTGTATAGCCCGTTAAGCTGGCCCAAAGTTTAGGTCTAATTATGTATCTCTATCTCTTGAAGGGCTGTCCTAGAAATGTAAATTTCCTTGTTTCCTATGCTACATCTTACAACCTGTTTTTGGATGCACCATCTAAGTGTAACTGTACAGTGAAAATACACACCTCTCTTTCATAGTTTATTTCTTTTATGAAACAACAGAGGTGATCCAAATGCCGCCTTCTGTCAAAAGTGGTTGCCTGCCCAGTTCTTACACTCTGCTGCACCGTGGATTCTCACAGTCTCTGGGCCAACCAGCTGCCCCTTAACTCAAAGGCGTCTTTGCCCCTTGAGGCGTACATGACTGAATCAGCACTCTGTTTTAGCTGTATTAACAAAGTCCCGCATACCAGTAGCATTCGTTTATGCTGGTTTAACTAAGTATTTTTTATATACATATATTACTTGTTACCTTCTTAGACACAACTATGGTATTTATTTTTTTTTTAAAGTTTTGTCATTTATATACTTTGAAGATTTGAGATTGAAGATCATATTGCCCCAACATCACTGGGTATGACTGAGGACATTGATGTACCTGCTCTTTGGGTCCAAATTGTACAAGTGTTGTCTTGACGAAAAGCTTAGATACAGAGAAGCTTTCACTGAAATGAATGAGGCAACATACCGTAATCAGGCATCCAATTCTCCCAAATATATCCAAGGCCAACTTTGTCAGCTTGTTCAAAAACAAAGAACACAAGCTGTAGCTCTGGGGGATTGTCAAAAACAATGATAGCATTGTGCGCCAGTTGCTCATTGTCACCAAGCAGCAACCTCTGGAGACAAAAAAAGGCCAACACAGAACTGGAAATCTTCTAACAGCCACCTAAGGCTGGCTCCAAGTCAGTCTGCACAGCCTCCTATGTTAAAATGGGGGGGGGGATCACATTTATTGCCTGGTAAAAAAAAAAAAAAAAAAGGTTTTGATTTCTATAGATTTTATTCCATCGGAATGACGGAGTTAAAGAAGCGACCTCTTTGACAGGTGTCCCGACACAGGTAGCTGTAGCCGATTGTTTTCCAGGTCTCACCAAGTGATTTGAGTAACTGTTGGCCTTTTTTGAGCATCTTAGTGGCATTCTTTAAAAAAAAAAAAAGTGAGGCTGTTTTAGTGAGTAAGATAGTATTTTATTGGTCTACAACATTCAGAAATTAGAGTACATATATAAGTAGCAACTATGTCATTTATGGATGCCACTTGCTTGCTTGTGATAACTTGTGCTCTACTTCACATCCAAATCTGATTCCTTCTTATTCCAACACCAAAGTTGATGCTTCAGAACGTGGAATTAAAACTAAATGTGTGATGCCACTGTAGCTACTTCCATTTTTTATATACAGTCTGCTGTAACTGCGCTGCACTCAAGCGATTTGCTGACCCCAAAGCAAACATCTCAATCCCTGAAACTCCACAACACGGATGATTCTGACCGAAAACATTTACTGTTACATTTACGGCCTTTACTGTGAACTCTTCTGGTCACCTGATCTGGTAACGACCCTAGATTCATCGGTTGCCTGAAGTTTGGATAATTTATATTCATGTTTTGGAAGTAAACAAGTTAGTAGAAGAAAATAAAAATTTTTTAAAAAGACTTGCTCCCATCAGACGTTCCTTTCTGAGTAATGCAAGGGGAAAAAAAAGTGATGCTTCTTTCATCTTATAAGATTTAAAATCATATTTTCTAACGACGGAAGGGGCTACTCTTATGCAGATGACTGATGCACAGCTCTCTCATATTCAAGTCAACTTTTATTGATCATTGAACAGGAGCATTTTCTTCCAAAACTTACACTTTAGACAGTTCCATCGATCCAAACAAAGGAGGCTGCTTCCACACCATCACTCATCTTTCATTAGATTACAGCAGACGCAGAAATCATTATTTTAGACATAATAGCACATAAAGACTGAAAAATGGTCTGTTTTGGCTATGGCCCGTTGACATTTCATCTCAAATGATGGGTTCTATCTTAATATCTAATGCTCTATCCTCCAAGCTGCTGGCTTTTTCAATAAACGAAATGCTGCCTCTGACCAGCGGATCGGGACACAAATTTGTTTTTAATACAGGAAAGTACAGTTTTGACCTCTAAATGTAACTCGGCACCACAGGCAGCTGTAATATCATCAGTGATAATGGCAGAAAATGGCAGAGAGGGGAATCAAATCAACAGAAGCGTGATGGATAGATGGATGGATGGGAGCGATGTTAGTAATGTCTGCCTTCACCCTCTGTCCCTTTCTCACATGCGACTCCATCTCGTCGAATTATCATACTTGGATGCTGAACTGCGGAAAACAGGCCAGTGCTGCTTACGAAAGCACTTCACATATGCAGCGAGGGTACATGCGAGCACATGCAAATAGGAACCGCCGCATTAGCATTCGTTATCCGCAGCGCCACGCGGGGCCCGTGCGAGACGTGGCAAGTGTGTGTGCGCGCCGGGAACTCGGCCGCAGCGAGATACTGATCTGCACTCTCCGAGCGTCTTCAACTCTGAAGCCTGGATTCTGATTTTGTGCTGCAATAAGGCACGGACACTAAACGGCACGCTGCTGAAATGTTTAAGGAATCAAACTGTTGAAATGCCGACAAGTCTTCTTGAGTACACTTCGCCTTGGTGAGAGTAAAGAGTCTCCTTTCACATCCAAATCAAGGGTTAATAGAAATTAAAAATGATTTCACAGCCTGCTATAACAGGAGTGCTCATTTTATGGTAAATTAGGCTGTGACAATTACATTTGTCGGACGGAGGGGTGGTCCGCGGAAGCTGCGTACAGAAGCACACAATCAGCACAGGCTTCAAGTGGGCGTCTTCCAGGCTAGAAAACAAGTGCACGAGGATAATGCGCTCTAATTCGACACTGGCAAGAAATGTAGAAATAGGAGGAAACAGTCCACATGAAATGGTAGTTGTTCATTAGTCTCTGGATTCCCAGTCGGTCCCCGGCTCGCTGACCGGCTGTGGTCTCAGTTCCTGTTTGCAACCAGCTCCCCTGTCTCTTTATCCCCCACCTCACACCCCCGCTCTAAATCAGCTGGCTCCTTTGGATGACATGGCAGCCAGCCACCTCTCCCCACCCACTTGCCCCAATCCCCCACCTCGCACATGCCCTGACAGGAAGAGCACTAGGCTTTTGAGGGGAGCCACTCCTTTTCAGCTCCGTCTGACCACCACCTTCATGCTGAGCTGCTCCCGTGCACGGCTTCAACTGCAGGGGAGACAGACATACACAAAAGAAGGGGGGGGGGATGAGATGTTGGCATAAGACGACAAGTAAATACACAATACTGATTCTTAACATTCCTAAGTCCTCCCTTGTTTCCTGCTCAGCAGCAATTTAGAATTAAAAAAAAAAAAGAAGGGGGGGGGTATGAGGCTACTTTTCTAATTCAATTTTTTAAGCACTGGCTGCAATAATTAAAAGGTCATTTTCCTGCCAAGCAGCACAGCTCTTCTGCAGTAACTAAGCAACATTTTAAGTGAAACATAATTATTGGCAAGACTGGTGATTCTGGATTAGCGCATTACCATTTCAATCAACAGCTAATGTGCTCCAATTCTGAGTGTTTTACAGCTATTTGAAAGAAGCACAAAGCAGAATTCCAACATTTCTGTGAAGTCTGGAGTTGAAGCCGCTACAATGAAAAGATTGAGATACAATAAAACAGGATTTTCTTCCTAAAAATAGTCATGTTGAGCACATTCATCTAACAAGTGGGTGACCTTTCTGTCCATACACCACCTTAAAATGCCCTTAAATGCTTTGTTATCCACTTTCTCTGTTCTTCTCTGCCAGATTCAGTCACACCTAGCAGTGCTTTTCCAGCCATCATTTAACTTTTCCTGATTCAAGGTACGGACAGGACATCATAAGAAACCCTCTCCCCTCCCGCTAGTTCCATTCCAGGAATGCCCAGAGTCCTCATGCTGCTCTTTTCCTTCTGTCAGAGTGACTGAGGCTATGGATCCTCATTAGTCACTTTTCCTGAGACCACACTGACACCGGCATCAAGCTCTCCTCGCTCGCTCAGACTTGCTGAAGGGCTAGCCACGGCCACACACCAATTCACAGGCATTGTCAGAAGCAGAGGCGACTTAGGGGAGCCCAGGCAATCATCAGAATCAACCAACCTTTGAAATGCTGTGAATATCATGAACGTGCTGCTGCTGCATAATGTTACACCGGCTGAAAAGAGCCAGCGGCGTCTGCAGCAGCCTTTTGGGGGGGGGGCACAACAGGGAGGAGGGGGAGTGGGAGAAGTTAAAGGACCGTACCAGTGGTTTTGAATGTTTAAGAGCATTACCCAGGTCTTACACTTGTCTGGTATAAAAGATCATCATTTCACAAAAACACTTCAGTTCTGAGTTTAGTTATGTCTGTCATGACTGTATTGATGATTACTGAGATGTATTATTGGGTCAGTAATACACACACGTGTATTTATTCTTCTTGTATGACTCTCACCGCCTCCATGCATTTGTATTTTTGAGTTTAATTAAAAGCTACTTTCGGCTAGTCCCTTGGCAGATGACATTTTTGACGCAACCCTGAAGAGGATTTGTGTCTCCAGCTAGAATTGAACCAGCAACCTTTCACTTGCCAAGCTTTTGTTTAGACTATACTTCTGCTACCACTTTACAATCAACTGGAAGAGAATGGATTGGTTTGAAGAGAGAAACACTGCTAACTAGTGTTTTGGTGGTGAAATTGCAAACGGGCACACCGCATACATGTCTCAACAGTGTCGGCCAATTGTATAAATTATATCAGAGACTCTAATTAGACTCAGCAGACGTATAAATCACACATAAACCTAGCAAAAGAGTAGGAATATAAAATGTAAAAAAGTATCAGACTAATATCCACTGATACTGATGGTAGGCTGCTACGCTTTTGGTGTAAAACAATTTCGTCGTTGGCAAACAGTTTAAAAAAAAAGAAGAAAAAAAAAGAACTTAAGATTTATAAACAGGTCAGTTTTTTTATAATAAAGATCTTTGTTTCCTCTGCACAAAGCACAAGATAAATTTCAACAAAGAGAAACTAAGCAAACAGATCAGCTGTGTAAAACATTAGACTTTTGCTTATCAGGTAGTTTTAGTGCTTAAGCTTAGAAAGTTTAAAAAATGAATAAAAATTGGACAAACGTCTAGACTTTTTAAGCCTTGAAGCGCCAGTTTCAACTTCATAACAGCCATAAACAACATCTGAAAATGGACAGCAGTGATTTGTTTTGTTTATATCACAATTTTACAATAACCCTCCACATAATGTAGGTTTAATTTACAATCTAAAAAAAAAAAAAAGAAAATATTTTTAATTCTTCAGTATTTTTGGAAGCCAAAAGTAGCTTTAGTGTTTGTAAATAATCTAATTGTGAAGATTTTAATTGATACCAAGTGCCGGTAAATTGTCCTAAATGTTATATAGTGATTTGCCACCAGATGGCGCTTTAACTTTTATAGAGATGGGTGTCATGAATTGTAGGATGTCGTTCATAATGCACTGCGCACTTTTCAGTTGCAATTTACTAATTTTTTTGGATGTTACTTTGTCATATTTTAATAATATGCGAACTTTTTTTGTAGAAATGCGTTATCATATTTAACATCAGTGTATTTTAAGTGTTTTGCTTTTCCCTTCGTTGTCTGGAGTATAACGTGCGATGTTCATAACGCATGATGTGCGGTTCCACACAGTTAAGCAGCATTTAAAGTACAATTCATTGTCGAAGAATGTGATTAATGGTTTCAAATGCATTTGCTTAGACAGTTTTTGATGACGTCCATTAAACAGTCCTCAGATTTAACTTGATATCTTCGTGTTTCTCAGTCTTAGACTAGTCAGTCTATTTTTTTTCCCTAGTTTATTTGGCCAAGAAATTTTTCACCAGGAGCATCCCTAGTTGTTATCCTGTTACAGAATATAATTATAGCCCAACCAATTAAGACCAATACCGATATTTGTTAATTTAAAAACCAATATTCCAATATATCGGCAGATATATTGTTTTCTTTCAAACACACAAAACAAGCAGATTTCCCTAATATTTGTTACTTAAGATTTTTTTTTTTTTTAAGCCAACTGTTCGGATGAGCTGGGTGTTGGGTGTATGGTCCTCCAAACACGTGATGCCAACAGGGAAATCGCCGATTGCCCTCTGGGGGACAAACCATGCAACATCATTACACATAAAATGGTTGAAGGGTGGCCATCTTTTTATAATTGGCCACTGTAAATGCAGATATTGATCTATCCACAAATAGGCACTATCGGCCTGCCAACAGATCAGTCACGCTCTAAATACAATATGTGCAAAGACGCACATTTTTGCGGTGAGTTATAACATCAATAGCTGTCTGAGGGATAAAATGCTTAAAGAAGAAAAAAAAAGCATGTGGTTAGTTGCCTAAAGCATGCAAAACTCAGCAGTACGACCCTCTGACAAAAAAAGGAATTGCAGTAGTGAACCAACCTGAGGTTTGTATGGTCTCGCTCCAGCAGACTGTCAGTCTCCGGGCACTCCGTGACCGATAGCTGTGCCTGAAGGAAGGACAAACCCCAAATCAATACCTTGTCTAAAATCACTGGGAGAAACTTGAGACAGATCATGCAACATCTACAGGAGAAGATATGCTCATGCAACTCAAGCTCTCTTTTTTGGATAACTCTGTACAGGCAGAACCTTTTTAAATATTACAGTAAGCAACTTTTACACAGCAAATAAAAAAAGTAACAGCAGCTCAACTGTACAGAAGATGACGACAGATTTGGCTTTGTTCATTTTAGCAAGAGTTGCATTAACACTATCCTAATATAATTTGTTAGTACACAGAACAGTTATTTTGGTACATGAAATCCACTACTGTATGATATTGGAAGTTACGTTTTTCTTACTTTTGAGTCGACTCTTTTTTTGATGCCATGACTGTAATGATATTTTAAGAAATTGTACGCATTTACCAGAAAGTTTATGTCAAAGGATAAACACACTACGAAATTAAACATTTAGGGTTAGGTTACCTTTACAGTGGAGTTCTCTAGGTTATAACCATCCTCTCCATTGCACTGCCATTACTCTGTACTAAAGTAGCCATCGCGCCAGCTGTCATTCATGACAATGAAGCCTAGACCTGAATGGTGGTTTGAATTCAGTTAATTTTCAGATGCTATAAAAGCAATTCTCATTAAGGATTACGACCACAGGTAAGAGGATTGAAAAAGTCTTATACATACCCAGGCATTCAATGCTTTAGAACTCTATACACATTAGGAAGCTATCCAGGTTATTTTAGAGGTCTTACCTCTGGGTCCTTTTTAAAAAGTATAGAAAGAGAGAGAGAGATAAGTTGTGCTCTTTTGATAATCAATCAAGACATCATTTAGTAGGGTTAAAGTCTTCAGACGTCAATACATTCATTTAGATTTAAAATGCGCTTTTGAATGAGAAACAAAGGAAAACACCTACATCTGACTGGTTTATAAAAGGCCATTTCAGAATTTTACTAGGACAGGAAACAAATAAAGCAAGTTAAGTTTCATAAAAAACAAACTAAGCTTTATTGACAAACTGCTGCAAAACATCTTTTGGACAGATTTAGTAACCTATTTAGGCAAGCTTACACAGGTAGCATAATGCATTTTATGGAGAGGGTACAGATACTAGTGGCAGAATAAGTACAGTTAGGATGTTTTAAAATATGTACAAGAGTTCGGATTGAGCTGCAGGATCCCTTCTCTATAGAAAGAGAAGACCCATGTGGAGATTTTTGTCCCAATCCTTCTTTGTGTACTTTGTGCATGCAGTTTATATAGAATCAGATCACAAAATGAAGACCTGAACTGTTTTTTTTTTTTCTTTTTCTTTTAGCATAACAGGAGAGACCATGTCTCGGCCGTGTTCCCATTAAACAAACATTTTGTCTTCAGTCTTAAAATTATTATTTTTTTAACATGACAAACAAATTGAGGATATGAGGACAGTCCATCTCAACAGTGTCTATTAGGGCTATATTTCAAAACTCTAAGTACAATGACAAATATTGCTGCCTAAGTCTAAATGGACAACGTTTTAGAACTATTTAAACAACAAACCATAATCAAGAATGAATTGTACTGATTCCATTAACATTGATTTAGCCTTCACTTAATTTAAGGATTTGGGTTTTTGTTTGTTTCTATATTACATAACTGAAAGTTTAAAAGGTCTTTTATTTTGGCTATATTAACAGAATTTTGAAATGTAGCCTAAATGGGAATCTGCAACTGACCCTCAACAGATTCTTTATATAGATATATAAAAACAATTAAAATGGATTCCTTAGACAAGTGGGTAATGAGCCACTAATTCCACTAGAAACGACTATTCCCAAACAGTTAAAAAAAAAAAAAAATTAACGATCAACAATGCAAAAAAAAGCCAGAGGAGGGTAAAAAGGGTCAGAGGAAAAAAATACAGCAAAACAAAAAAACTCAAATGAAAAAGAAAAAAAAAAAAATATATAGAATGCCAACTTCTCATCTCTGACCCATCTAAAAGCCGCTTTGGTTGGTTGGTTGGTTGGATGGTTGGTTGGCTGGTTGGTTGGTGCGACAAAGTAGGGGTGGGGGAGGGAGTTCGCGGTCAAATCTCAAAAACAGTTCCGATTTTCAGTTCCCAATTTGCTCTCTTGTATAAAGTCCAGTGTAGGAAAAGACCAAACCAAAGACAAAACAGACAATTACTTTTGTCGGGCTTCTTAAAGCGAGAGCTGCCGTGGTAGACAGGCGCTTGTCAGGGCGACACTAAGGGTGGCGAGTCCACTTCAGTATCCTCGATATGGGTGCTCTCGGTAAGCCGTCTTGCCACCTCGAGAGGGGGGAGGGACCTTCCCTGGAGCTGTCCGCTGGGTGCCATTCCAGTCATCCTGACCTGGAGAGGAAGCAGGGGAAAAAAAAATAAAATAAACACATCAATAATTCAACAGCCCACTTCAACATTTCTAACAAAGAACCTATGAGTAAGAGCACATTAGAGCTGCCCTGTGGACATTTCTGTTCTGTTTCCAGTCTCACTAAAACACTGTTTAGTTTATCAATTGGAAAAGCATTGAATCATTTCTGACCGTGCACTGCATCATCCAACACCAACAGTGTACTGGCAGAGTAAGGCTAGCTATTAATATGTTTCTTTTTTGTTTTAGAAACAACGTGTGGCTTTACAGCTCGACAAGTGGTCAAAAACTCTACAGGTAGGACTAAAGTTACAGATAAGGCAGTCAATTTGGATCAAGGGTGAAGAACTGCCACATCAAAAAGGACACATACGATGGATGATCAATATTTCCACGTTAAGAATGCAGCAACTGTAAAATTTTGGGCAGCTTCAGAATCTGGTCAATGCCCTTCTTATAGCTTTTTATTATTTTATTTAAAAAATAATAACGTGACATGACAGTACTGGCACTGATGAATATCAGTACCAGCCTCACTCTCTTTGCTGACTGGGATATAAATCACAAAGGTCAATATCGACAGACACGATGCATCCCCCCCCTTTTAAATAAAAATATGATGGAACTGTTTTTAAAGACAACCAACAAAACCACTACAGGTCAATATGCATCTCATCAGACCCGAACACCTAATAACATGTTTATACTGAGGATCAATCGACAAGATTTATTTAGGTTATCTTTATTGTTTAAAAGAATTAATAAATCAGTTCTTCTTTACCATATGACTCGTAGGACTCTGTGGTCTCTCCATGTCCGTAGTCATAATATTCTGGCTCTCTGTTGGTCATAAACAGGAGAGAAGAAAAAGAAAAATCACTTTTAATCTTTGAAGAAACATCAAGAAGAGACTGACTCTAATGTCTGGGGGGGGGGGCGCTAATTGGCTTCCATGAATAAGATCAAAGCTGGGCTCTACTATGGAACATCTGAGTCCCGGCTGGTCCTTCTAAATAACACTGGCATCCACACCATCAAACACAAAGTACTATCAATGCTGAATTTGTGCAGAGTGGCTAAAAAGTATTACTGCTGCTCTCAAATCCCATTTCAAGTGAAACTAGCAACTAGGCGATGTGCGTGCACTCTGTGAGAAGCAGGTGAAAACCAAAGAGACGTCTGATTCACTCACGCCTGCGGCTGACTGTAATAGCTGTCGTAAGACTCGTAGGTCGTGTCTGTGTAGCTCTCATCGTAGCCCTGGAGAGGGAAGGAAACAGAGAGGGAAAACACACACACACACAACAGAGTGAGATTTAAGGAGAGTCTTGTTCATGAATCATGAATGTCAAGATGTCCCCAAAGAACTCCACTTGTACTAAAGCAGACACGCTCCCCTTATGTCTCGAGCATCTGAAATCACTTATTCTTATGATGACGGGCGAACAATTCAAAGCTAACAGAATGCCAAGAAAAATCTTGTTCAGATGAGACGAGTGGAGGAGAGGTCAGATTTAGCAACGTCAAACCTGAAAGCATAACATCTCTACAGAAAACTGAGTCGTGTCTCATATTTCTTATATCTACCTTATCAAATAGAACACTTGAAGAGATGTTTTGTATAATAATAATAATAACCTGCAAAATAAATTCATTTCCACTGGAGGTTGTACTTACATATTCATCATAGCCCTCAGCAGCTGCACCAGGGTTATGCTGGTGGGGAGGTGGTGGTGGCATCCTCTGGGGAGGTCCTCCAGCTGGGAGTCTGGCGCGGGGTGCCACAGCTCCCCTGGCGGGTGCTGCAGGAGGTCCTCCTCTGCCTGCTGGGGCACCCCTCACTGCGCCACCTCTGGCTGGGCCGCCTCGAGTCACACCTCCCCTGGCGGCAGCACCACGATGAGGCATTCCCCTACCCCTGGAAAGAAGAACTCTGAGTTACTGCCATGATGGTCTACAGGAGGAAGACAGATAACACTTATGCACCCACACCAAAGCATGCTAATCTGTTGAAAGGTGTTGAAATGAAAAATAAATTAGAAGAGTTTTTCTTCTGGATCAGGTCTGTGACTGTTAGCTTTGCATACAGACTATAGCAGGGGCAAAAGGCAACCCAGCTCTGATATAGGACTTTGATACTTGGCAATTTAAAATTCTGATGTATCGGTCATTTCTTTCCCGCCAGACGCACAAAACATGAACAGATTACCCTAACATTTGTTATGTGTATGTTTTTATGAGCACTGACTAACATAATATGACAACACATTTTGAAAATGATCTTAGTCGCAGTTTACGCCCAACTCTGCTGGAATCAGCTGGTTGTGTTTGTGGCTTTTCAAACACCAGAGTCATAACATGGTTGAAAGTTGCTTCTCCAATCTCTTCTTTGCCCCTTTTAATTTTCATTTACCAGCCATTATAAATTCTGATACAATATGCTGGCAAACGGGCTGATGTATCGGTTGAGCTCTACCTAAACTAACAAAATCATTCACCTACAAACATTTTAATCACTCACAATTAGTCCAGAGTTTTGTTTTTGTTTTTTTACAGCAGTTCACAATTTGTGAGCTTTAAAGTACTGGCAGAATAAGGCTAGTTGTTAATATGCTCCTTTAACCATTAAGTTAACCCATGTACGTAATCAGGCTGCTGTTCCTGTTAACTGTTTTTCATTTATAAACAAAACACCAGCTTGAAAAACAAAAAACTGAAAAAACCCTGTTCAGTTCATATTTGTTTATTTCCCTCAATTAACGTTATATAAATTTATATACACGTGACTTTCTTCTGGGAACTAAACTTCCTAGTGTCAGTTTCCTTCTTCTCTCCTGTGTGCAGAGCCATACACAGCTCCACTCTTCTGCCTGTGTGAAGGCACAATTAGATGTTAGCTTTGTAGCAGGTGAGTAATGCAAAATGAATCAAGTGGGATTTTAAACTGTGTAATAAAAGCTTTTATGTGAATTGCCACAGGTTTGGACTCCTTGATGTGCCAACTTAATGTTGGATTTTCTTTCTATACAAAATCCACTCAAATCCCTTCAGTATAGTAAATGAACGACAGGGTTTTTTTTTTTTATTATTTCAGTGACCCAGCAGCTGTTACTAGAAACTGTGGTGTGGGTGTACATTTCTTCACCTGTGCGCTCCTGCAGGTGGGACGCCGCGGCCCCTAACTGGCAGGCCCCCTCGGCCTCGGGCTCCGTGATCCTGGCCTCCGTTCAGGTAGCTCATCTCCATGAACTGCTCTTGGCAGATATCATCCATCATATCCTATACATACACATACAGATACACATACACACAGACACAGTGAGGACGATAATACTAAGACAAAAGAGGGGGTGAGAAATGAGAACACGACATGGGAAAAGTGACGGTGCAAACATGAAAAACAGAAAGGAGGCAGTGTGGAGAAAGGAGTGATGAATAAAAGAGTGAAATAATTTCTGAGCTGCTCAGAACACACCACCCCTCCCAACGGCTAAAAGAGTGACTGGAAGAAAAAGTCCCAGTGCCAGTGACTCAGTGTGTTAAGGGGGGGGGAGATGTGGGAGGTTGGAAAGCATCCATCCACACTCCATGCCTTCCCTGTGTCTTTCTATCATGCACAAAATGTAAATCACTTCTCTGCGCACTCCTTGACAAGTCTGGTGTGACTGTATGAGCGGTTACCTTATTTTATCTGCAAAAACAATAACTTGGGGTGGATTAGCCAAGCTGCCTGTCTGAGCAGCACAAATCCTGCAACCCAATCCTCCACCTTTCTTCTGGGAGCAATCACAAGAGCTGCACTGTGACCCAATCAATTCTTTTTCATATCACTCCCCAGACTGGAATAGTGACAGAGCTCTAATGATGGCGAGGGGGGAAAAAAAAAAGCACCTACTGGAATATGAGATGCAGACGTCAGCTTTGAATTTATCTGCAGCAAAAGCAGGCAGAGCATTTGACTGATTACAAATTCATCTGAAGGGAGGAGGCAGTGCAGCTGATGCTGCATTTAAAATAAAAAGCAAGGGAGATGCCACATCTTTACCCAACAAGGTGTTCAGTTTAATCAAGGATCTGTAGACATTACACTCAATAGAAGACAGAACTACATTTACACTGGTCAATGTGCAGTTATACACAAATAAAAAGGATGAGGAAGAACAAAGGAGAGGCAAACCCTGCTGGAATCATGGGGCTGTGAGAGATTCGCTGTCTTAGTCGAATAAACATTTTTTTTTTTATTCTATTAAAATAACTGTTGGTTCTAAGATGGCTGATATTCAGCCACCCGCCACTAGCCAGGGCTCCAGCAGCAACATCCTGTCTCGGTCTGACAGGAAATCAGAAACACACAAGGTGAAAACTAAGACAGATGACAGTCCAACGGACCAGAATGATGCCGAAACGAACAGTTGTGTGTCAGAGTAAAGTGGCATACAGCCACTCGACCAGAGCAATGCGTTAACCACATTCTTCACAGGCGTGTGGCCTCTAACCTGCAAGGAAAGAGTGCCGCTGGTGCGTAGAAGCAATACATAAAAGTTTCAGCAACAAATTACATCCACCCATTCTCCATCCCAGTCATTTATAAAATATGGCCCTGCTCTAAATAAAGGCCGTCACACCTGACAGATTATGGTCTTAAACTGTAATGACAACTTCTGTAAGCAGCGGATTTTTACATAACACAGCAATACCAACAGCACAACTGGTTCATCGGTCCATTCATCTTGCCTCTGATCCAAATTATTCTTTCTATAGCGCCCTGCAAACTAATTAAAAAATGTAAGGCAGCTCACAAACCCCTGGGCCTACTGGCCTGCTTTGGCAAAAGCCATTGTTAGAGGACTATGGGCTTCAGCAGGGACTGACAGCGCACCAGGTTGGCCGGCACTCAAGAATCTCTCAGCATAAAAATCACCAAAGCATGCACGGGCTGTGCAGTGTGAAAGTGGCCACATATCTGTCTAGGAGCTCTAGATCTCCAGGCCGATTCTCCTCTAAGAATAAGACTCGGGTGAAAAAAGCAGAAAAGCAGGCAAGCCACACGAAGGGGGCAGCCCTGCTGACACAGTGAAAGCGACCCAATTCCTCCTCTTAAGCTGATTGCTTTACGTGCCTGGACTGTGCCACAGAGTGTGTTTGCTCCAGGTAAATACCCACTCAATCTCCTCCAGCTGTCCTAGCAGGCCCTCCTCCTGAAGCTTTGTCTAACCAAGATGCTGCGGCTCTCTACGCCTTTCTGAAATGCAATTTCACTCAATTACACAAGAACCCTTTCAGTGCAGTTTCACAAACTTTTTCCCAGCCGGCGGGGGACTGCATTTAAGATCCAAAACCTCTTCTGACCATTGCAATTAGAGAAATCATGAAGTTGCATTAAACTGGGTATGGGAGGGTGTCATCTTCAGATTTAAAAGCATTTGTGAGGATCTGCTGAAAGTTCAATCAATAACAGGCTTAAAAACCAATCTTGAATCAAAACTAATCAGAAAATAAAGTCAGATTATGAGACTGAAACCTCCTACATCTGTGCGCAACCGGACATGATGAAAAACTCAACGTGTGCGCACGGTTTCTGTTCCACGGCTCAAATCAGAGCTGAGACTATTAAGTCAATTACTTAGATGAAAATTAAGAGGCAACTACTTTGTGATTCAATTAATCCCCTGTTGTTCAAGAAGTAATACCAATTAATTCCCCAATCCTAGCTTCACAGGGTTGACTATTTATGTTTCAGTTTCTTGTACGGTGGTGAAGACAGCCATGGTTGGGAATGAGACTGTTAATCAGACAAAAGCCATTTTTAAAGATATATTTGGGCTTTGTGACAGCGAATAAGCATTTCCACCATCTTCAATATGTATTTATTAGACTCAACCCTTAAGAAAAGGATCAAGGAGGAAAATAATTTACTGCAGCCAGAGCTCAGTCTGTACAAGGTCTCAGATATCACTAAGAAAGGGAACTGCTGCTTCCAACTACATGAGCACAAAATACACTTTTAAAAACAGTAGAGCAGAAGCACTTTCTGGATTTCTGGAATCTAACCAGTTTTGTATGACACGATCTTTGGAACGTATATGAACAATTAAAAAAAAAAAAAATCTTTTAAACTCCAATTAACACACCTCCATTCTCACAGCGCTCTGACTCTTTTGCATACAACGCTCCTCACCATCAATTTTTTTTTTTTTTTGGGTAAATAACAAACTTGAGAAATCTGCAGACATCACTTTCCTCTGTTACACTGCTGATTGTTGCCCACATTGCTGTCCTTATACGGGGTAAATTATCTAAATAAAGAATTTTCCAGTTAAATAATGTAACAAAAAGTGCAAGAAAACGCCATGCAGAAAAGTTAACAGCAGGCCAAAAACAAACAAAACAGCCAAACTCACCGGAAACAGGAACTTCTTGACCTCCTCCATGGCATGAGCCATGCGCAGGTAAGCCTCGGGCACAGGAGCGAACACCTCGATGAACACGTGCAGCTCCATGGACAGGTGGGCGTACTTGGGCTCGCCGCCTTTCCTCAGCCCCTCCTCCTGAAAGATAAACATTGCAGTGAACGAGAGAAAGCCAATCCAAACATTTAATGAATTATGCAAGGAGAAAAATCGCATTTCTTCCGCCTCAGAGGGCAATGGGGATGCATGTGGTATTCCCTTCCTTTATATAGCTTAATAATTACATCAAACTGGTAGATAAGAGGTTTAGCGGGCTATCCTGAAGACTCCAGAACAGATGTGCAGTGTCTGAATGCCCTTGGCTGAGTGTTAATGTTCAGCTGAGACATCCAGCAACTTCACTCCATCTGGGCTCACTGCCTGTCATCCCTCTAAAGCAAAGGCCAGATGTGTTATGGCTTCAGGTAACCTTCCCACAGATGCATAACACCAGATGTGTGTGTCTGTGTGTGTGTGTGTGTTACCTTGGCTTTGTCTCGCATAGATCCTTTGCCCAGTACAGAGATCTTGGCTCCAGTCTCCTCCTGCAGACGTTTGATTGTATTGCCCTGAGGTCCCAAAATCTTCCCCACGAAATTGAACTAACAGCAAAACAAAGCAGAACAAAATTAGCCTGACAATCACGGCAGAGGCGAGTTTAATACCAGGAGAGTGAGGGAAAAGCAATCACTGTCTGTCTGTCAGGGCTCTTGTTGCACATACTGCAGCCTTAAGTAGTAGATTTAGCAGACAAAGTCGATATGAGCCCCCGAGGGGTGTAATACCGCCGTTTACTATTCACTGCAATCATCCATGCACTGAGCCAGAACTTTACCTCCTCAACCTCTGAACAAAGTAATTACCGTGTATATGATGCGTCCCGCAATTAGCTGTCATTGCCAGAAACATTTAGCAAAAAGCTGCCCCAAAGGAGCTTCCGTTCAACCTAAAGTTGTAAAAGTAACTCCTATAATCTCAATCGCTCGTTAGCTCCGTCATGCCCGACAAAGCAGTATGATATTAGCCACTAAAACCAAGGACTGGGAGTAGGGACGCACCAATCCCATTATTGGATAATATCGCTCCATTCTCAACTCAAAAAGCTAGAGCAGCAGCCCTATCCACTTCAGCTCTTTGTTGTCCTGTGGTTACACCACCAGCATTAGAAGCACCACGCTGTTTCCTGAAAGGAGAAGGGGCCAGCAGTTTGAATGCAATACGCACCTGCAATGCATGTTTGCAACAATTATTTTCGACTGTGGCACAGTGACTCGACTCAGCTGAAAAACTGCGCTCTCTGCGTCAGCTTCTGTCTCTAGCTCACTCATTCCACTTGGTTTAAAAGTTTGGAAGCCTTCACGGCACTTACAGGAACATAATGCATTGAATAATATTATCTCACTGCACCTGCCTCTTGTCTGCTCCAAGAGCCCATCCAATTTGGTCCAACCCTATCCGAGAGATCAGAGAGTCATCGCCCCCTCACAGAACAGGAGATGTTCCTACATCTCATTGATCCAATGCTCAAAATGAAGCAGCACCTATAGATCTCATTCTTTTTAGAGCAGTTTGCTCTATTCAATTTTTTTCTAAAAGTCAAAACTAGAACTCAACACCAAAAGTTACACAGCCGGCCTTAAAAGAGACACCAGGTGAACTCTGGTGACTTTAAAACTTGTGCAATTTTTTTTTTTTTTTAAGGGCCATGTAAATGATGCATTGTGCAGCTGGTGCTGTGTTCTTTGAGTTTTACAGGACAGATTACCGCCTTTATCACGAACACTCATCCTAAAATCAATGCAGCCTTATGTCTGAGCCAGATATGGATTGAACCGATATGGCTGAATGCACCTGAGGTTAAATGATAAAGCTAAGTAAGGCTCTGAATGGAAACACAAGAAAAGATGTGAACACCGTATGAATTACACTGAAATATAGAGCCATCCCAGCTATAGTCATTTTAACATTTTGATCCTTTTAGTGAGATTTTAAAAACATGCCAGGATCCGCTGTAATTATACTCTGGAGCTTAAAGATCAGGGTTGAGAGGAGTAATTTGAGACTCCCAAGTAACCCCGTGGCTTTGTGTAATTGAAACACAGCTGCGGGATAAATTAAATCAAGAGGGGTTCGCTGGGAAGAGGGAGAGGACAGAGGAAAAGAGGGGAGACAAAGAAAGCTCACCTTCGGGTATTGTTTGACAGGTATGAGCACTCGTTCCTTGAGTTTGATGTTCTTTGTTGTGAAAAGGTCCAAGTATGTCTCCGTTTCCTTTTTAGTTTCACCTTTCTGGATTCTGTCAATTTCTAGAAGGGCAGAGGGATTGTTTCAGGCAGTGGCAATATACAACACAATTATGAGGAGCACCTATGTGCGCTTACATGAACCAGAAAGCAATCATTTTGGGGGATTTACAACCACCAGGATATGGTTAAAACTTGAGCTAAAAATTGCTGGTGCTTACACTTATCAGTGGTTTAAGTTGCATTGAAACAAACTGGGTCCTAACTGTATAAAATACAGCAATACTAATATGAATTCTAGCCCTCTGGGGGAAAATGACTCACTTTATAGCCGGTTTCTGTGATTTTAACACAAACCGCCTTAAATCTTTGATTCACAAGCAAATCCACATCAGCCAAATCATCTTGAAATTTGGACATTCTTTGACAAAAATCAAAACAGCCTAACTCTAGGTGCGCAAACCCTGCAGAAGACACACAAGTACTAATAAAATATATTTATGAGTAGCAGTCCTTTAGCTCTTTCCTGCATCCTGTGAGACCGCTTCCTTGTGGCAGAGCACCTGGTTCCCCAGCACCCAATGCAGCACTCCATCTCAAACCACCTCCTCCCTCCTGGCCGTGACAACTCCCGAGCCTTCAATGTGCAAACATGTCAGCTTACACCACAGTCTACCAGCTGCGGATCAGGGGAAGCCTCAGTAGATATTTCATCCAGGGAACACATCCACCGCACACCCCGAGACACTTGTCTTCCCGTTTCCTTCATGCTTTCCATTTCAGCCTAAAGTTGCCAAATCATGTTAGCCAAATGGTCAACTTCATTATCACCAGGTCTACCCGAGATGAGTTAGTGAAGAAAAAAATAAAGGAACAACAACCAGCTTCCAGCTTTTTATTGTTTTATTTTTGTTTGTTTGTTTGTTTTTTTGGGGGGGGGGCACTGGGTGCAGCTGCCCAACTCAGAGTGAAATAGTATTACTGGGGTTGTTTGTTGTCCCCCCTCTAGCACAGCTGCAAGGCAGCAGCCCCAGGGCGGCCATGGCTGCAGTTTGTTGCCCAAGGACACCTAAGCAGCGGCCGACAGACACCGGGGTTTAAGCCTCTTTGTCGCCTCTGCTAGGCCACCTCTCGGCTTTAAAGTAGCGAGGTGACCCCTGGCGCACATTTACAGGCTGCTGCGCCATCATATCAACAGGGACTCGAAAGCAAACGACGGAAACAGTCCGAGTCTCCAAGTTTTAACTCGCCGACAGTTCAGAAGACAGCAGGTGCGACAAAGCTACACGACAGGAAGCGGAAATTATTCAGAATAACTGAAAAGTGTAGCTCCTTTGTGGTGTAGGGATAGCCTAAAGCCATTTACTAGTTCAGCCTCTTTTCTTTTACTAGCAACTAATTAACTCCCACATGTCCTAACCACGCATATTTTCTTTGTTTTGAGCCTGCAAGGACCTCATATTCGCGTAGCGGTTAACGGGGCAGTTCACGTCCCGTCCGCGAACACATGGCGCCGCTCTCTGAACTCCGGAGCATAAACTGTACAGTGAAAACCCCAAATAGACGCAGTATAACAGTACTTTACCCGCGTTTAAAAGTTTCATGGCGTGCGTGAACGACGAGTCCAGGCTGTCCTTCTCCGCCAGGAGCTCAGGGAGATATTTGTCGTCGTTCTCCATTTTGTTGAGTTTAAAGGGGAGGAGGAGGGGGGGCAGTCAGTTTCGGTGCAAAAATAAAGCGTGGACAAAAAAAAAAAAAAAGCCAACAATATTAGTGGGGATAAAAAAAAAGTAGTCCAGTTATGTAACTACGGAGAACCGCGTATCCTCTTTGCAGACGTTGCTTTGCATGTGGCGTTTTCTGCGACGGACGGGTCCGCTACTCTCTGTCGCTTCCCAACAGGATAGTTCCCTCCTTACGGCAGCGCAGGCTGGTTGGAAATGGGAGAACAAAAGCCGTGAGGCGCTGGAAGAACACTGATCCAACTCAAACCGACGGAAGTGAGCTCAGAGGGACGTGCTTCTCCGGACTGACGCCGCCTACTGGGTGCTGCTCGGATGCGCCGCCTCCAGGAGCGACAATCCCACTGTCAGATTTTCTGTACTGATATGGGTGTGCCCGCTGTGGAGAGACTAGTGTCAGAATAAAAATGTCTAGACTGCCCCACAAGGTGTTCAAGCCCCCCCCCTCCAACCACACCGCCCCCTGGACTGTGTTCACTATTAAAAAGGGGAAACTCACATAGGACCATACTGTATCAGATGTTCTTGAATCTTTACTGTGATGTCTGCAGATGTAAGGCTTAAAATACATGATAATTACTTAGGAACCGTCACATGGATATTCCAGCTTTCTCACATGAAGACAGAGGAAGCGAGAATACAGTTATGTGCATCTCTTATGCGCTGTTTTGCAACACCTTTTAACATCAGTTGTATATTAAGTGGTGTGGGCAGGATAATAATAGATGATGACACCCACAGTGTTTAATTAGTAAACAGAATTTCAGTTCGGATGATGTGCCCCAAAGATTTGAGGCTCTCTACTGCCCCTTGGTGGCAGAGCTGACCACGAGAAAGTGCGGGCTCCATGCAGCTTAAAGTGGGTCTATCAGCAAAAGCCCCTTTTTCAGTCGAATTACTCGTTTTCCTCTCAGCTGTCTATTGATTCAAAAACACTTATGTGTGAGTGAAAAGCGCCGTGAGTAGAATGTCTGGAAGAGACAGCTCAGGGATTGATTCTGAAAGCGGTAATGAACCTTGCCATGCCATTTTGTGGAGCACATGGTGTCAGAGGGTAGAGCTGACTGGTCCATGCAAAGTAAGGGAAGGCGATTTCCTGTAAATTGGTTATTTGAGTATTTACAGTGGCATGCATTATGCGCAGGCAGATCCTCTTTGAACAAACAGCAGAAACTGCAGGTCATTTGTCAGTCGGCCTGCCGGCCTGAAAACTATTACGATCGACCGCAGCTGTACCTGGGCGTGCATCTGCTCAAAACAAATGAAGGCAAAAATTGTCTGCAGTCAACACTTATGGGAGGCCGAAGACCTGCTCTAACTATCGCTCTCAGCTTGATCTATCTCTGACCATTACAGTGTTATTAGTGTTGGGGGTTGCAAGGTTGCCCTGACTCCTCTGTCATTGACAGAATGGATAGCCAGTGAGCTGAATTTCAATTGGCTCATAAAAGGAAGAGTTACTTCTCTTGGCAGGTGGAGGAGTTCCAATCGGATAGCTTGTGCTCCTGCCTTCTGCTCGTGTGGACTTCCCATGTCCCCTAACATACAGGGCCACAGTCTGGGATAAACAGGGGCAGATGGAAGGAGGTAAACACTGGAGTTAGGCTTATATAAGCCATCACCATTCCAGATCTTTGCATCTGACCATTTTTCATGCCCCACAGATTCGTAAAAATGGCAAGGATTCAGTGCTCCCCTGGAGTTTCATCCTTGTTAGGGCAGAAGAGCATGTGAAACAGCATTTGGAGCATCATGGGAGTCTGAAACTCCACTAAAAGTCAAACTAATGAAATTCTTAGCAGCTCCTTATGGCAGGTTTCACTGTCATTTTTACAAACTGCAGTATAATAGGACTTAGGGACTACAGCCTCTGTGAAGCTGTTCTCTGGCACAGCTGTGCTTTGAGCTAAATGTTAGCATGCTCGCACGCTGGTGTTTAGGAGGTGCAATGCTTACCTTGATCAGCCATTTAGGTTCCAATCACCAGCATGCTAACTTCTCAATGCAGAGAAATGATGATGATTGACGCTGCGAGAAAAGTCAGGGGAATAGAAACCTTATCATCTGCTGACCAGAAACATTTGCACAACACAATATCCCGACTTCTCCAATAGTTCTTTATTATTTTTAATATTATCCTCCTCAAAAAAACACAAATATCTGTCTTGTGAGGGCACTAGAGAAACGGGCTCACCAAAGTGACTGGGATACAACATCTGGAAGTCATGAACATGTCAGTCCATCTCACATATGAAACCTGACAGTAAAAAAAAAAACAACACAAAAATCAATAGGAGTCATCTTCCCCAGACCAGGAATGCAAACACTGATTAAATGGCAAAGCATCTGATGTTTTTGAGATAGTTCGTTAGAAAACAAAATTTCAGTTTCCTAGCAGAGAAACATTTCTGGGAATATCAAATTCATTCATCCTCTGCTGACCGTGAACATCTGTACAAAATCCCTTCGATAGTTGTTGAGATTTTTACTCAAAAGTACAAAATGCCAACCTCCAGGTGGCACTAGAGAAACAGTTACGGGGTTACCAAAGTAACTGAGATGCATCATCTGAGAACCATCCAGTTACTGAGATTCGAGTGAAACCTGTGACTTGATGTTGGCAGTGAATGAGAAGTCAGAGAAATGGCAGTACCAAAAGATTCATCCTCTCAGATCATGAATTTCATGAGAATAAATGAGTCATGTTGTTGTTGAAATGTGCTTACGTACGGACCAGTGGACAGGCTGATTGCCAAAGCAATCCCTAAAAAAAAGCTGCTTGCTAAAAGCTTCCCATATCACGCTCAAATAATATTTTCTGGCTGTGCATCTGGCGTAAAAACAATATAATTCAATGCTTATTGACTAAATGTAATCATGGTGGAAACCATCACATCAGAGGAGACACTAAATGGATGTTGTCCAGTTGTAAACGGAAGGCTTTTATCTCTACAGTGTATTTCCTCAGTCAACGATAGTAAAGAGAAAATAAAGACCGAATGAAATCAGCGGCGGGACAAATAGAGGGAGAATAGGAATTTGTACACTTAAATCCTATAGTCTTCACACTGTCAGCCGAGGGTTTTCCTGTTCTTGGGAGGTTTAGGCAAGAAAGCAAGTGAGAGTGAGCGAGAAAGATGGCTGGGTTCAGTCTGAGGGTCACGCTCAGTTTAGCATCGCTACAAGGCCAGAGAAACCTTTTTTCCCCCATGAAAGCTTTCAGAACTGTCACACCTGCTTAGGTCTGTAACACCACCCCGCTCTCCTTCCTCTTCCTCCGTCCCCACCTCTTCCCAACCCTTCCACACTCCCCATCCCTCCCTCACCACTCAGCCGCCACGGAAAACAAGCTCTCCCTTTCACCCCTCCGCTAGACTTTCTCTCTGTCCCCGTCCTTTCCACACAGTGATTATTCTGCTGATGGCTCACAGAGGAGGCATCTGAAACCAAACAAGTGCCGAAGTAACAATAAAGCCTTAAAATTTGTACATTTTTTTCCACAGGTTATTTTGATTTTTTTAATGCAAATCCCTTGTTTTGTAAAAAATGCCTGCCTCTTTGTGGATCATTATCCTATTTCTCTGGACTTCTATTAGAATTGGGAGCTCTACTTCTTGGAGACAGTAGTCCTAGGAAAAGTCATTTGTGAGGGAACTTACACATTCTGCTGGTAGTGCAAAAATGGAAAAAATAAATCGCATAGATTCAGCAGTCAAAAACTTTAATTTTCCCTATTAACAAAACAGAGTATGGGAGGTGAAAGTGCAACATCTTTTGCTTCAGTAAACAAGTAATGTGGCATTCAGGTTGTGTTATTACAGATATAGCTGAGAACTGTGGAGATTTTTCCCCTACTAAAAAGTGTCATAGCTCATTTTTGTTGTAAATAAAGAAGTACTTTATTGCAAAGTAATTTGGATCCTGTCGTAGATCCTGATATAGAATCCTGTATCAGACAAGAGTGGGACAACATTCCTCTCCCAAACGTCCGGCCGCTGCTCTCTGCAGTTCCCAGGTGTTTACAGACTGCTGTTAAAAGAAGAAAGGATGCGACACAGTGGCAAACATGGCCCTGTCCCTACATTTGTGAGATGTTACTCTATATGCACCGAATGTGTCAGTTGGTTCTCTCCCACCCTTAATTGCAAAAAAGTTAAGTTAATTGGCACCAGATACATAGCTGAGGCTGAGAAGTAGACAGCGTTCCTTGATGGACTTACTGACCATTATGAGCACACCCGCGCCCTAAAAACAGCAAGTTTAAGCATTGATGTATGTGATTTTAGACGCGGCTACACTGATCCGTCAGGGACAAAATTCTTGCCTCAGACTCTGAAAATATCATAAGCCTACTACCTTGCCAACATCCCAAACACTTGGATTAAAGCTTCGAGGAGTAATATTATCTGATATGGGTGTCTCACTGTTGTTGAAAATAAGTAGGCCACTTCTTAGCCCAGGAGGCAGGGGAGTCTGTTTACTCACACTCAAGGTTTTCATTTGTTGTTTTCATCAAGGTTCTGATTTCTCTGTGAGTGCTGCTATTTGTCAGTGTGTGTACACACAAAGGTGGGCACTTGTGTGTGATATATGTAGAACACGCTTTGCACTCACGGGCTTTCCCTCTCTCCTTCGCAATTTGAGGCAAGTCCTCTTCACTCTCTTGCTAAAGATATGCGTGCAGTATTGATTTATGGTACCTGGCCACCTTCATCGGACCCAAATGAAAAGCCAACAAGGTGTTTATAGACATATATATCTTATCATAATGCCCTGTGGCTCGTTAAGTTTTTATATCCAGTATTACCTCTGGGAGGACTTTAAGTAACTGGTTCTGTGTCATCAGTAAGCAAACAGTAAAGTGGCTGGGGGAGATATTTTGGCTCTCAGGCAGGGCACTGGTGCCAAACGCAGACGAAGTGAAGATTTGATCGTGTTGTAGGCACACTTTAACTGTCAGTGTGATGGAATTTACTAGTCTCCATCTCCTTGTATAAATTTCCTTCTATTAATAATGAAGTGGGTCACTGCAGCACTTGCAGGCCCTATGTGCAGATTTTTATTAGTATATTATGTCAACATCCACTGGTGGCAGGTTGTTCCTGGCACAAGAACAAGATTATCTTTGAATGGCAGCTAATGGAGTCAATTTTTAGCAAATTGATTCATGAAGGCTATATTACATAATGTGGTGAATAACTTCATTTTTGACAGGGTAAACATTAAACTTGGGCACACTCAATGATGACTCTTGCAAATCCTGCATTAAAGGCTTTTGCTGTGTCTGTTTAAAAATAAACACAGGATTAAAATATGGCATTGTTAGAATTAGAAGCAACTTTCTGCTTAATTGTCTGGTTTATCTAAGACGTCGTCTTCTGCATTCATAGTTCATTGTTCTGCCTTAAGACTCACGCTGTCAGGGCAGGAAATATGATAGACTGTATATAAAAGATGGCCATATAACATCACCCACTGTCTTGTGGGCTACTGTTTTTCAGCCTCTATTTTGGCAATTTGATCTTTGCCATCTTGTTAGGTTCTTTCTGTGTTTTTAAACCAGAGATTATTATATTGTGGATCAGAGAGCATCTATGGAGCAGTCAGCTAAAACTAGCCCTAGCTTGCCTGGTTGGTGAGTTGCAGCCCTAAACCACTGATATTAACCAGCATGCTAAATTTGGCTGTTGAAAAACAGGATTAAAACTGAACAGCTTAGGTAGCCTCGAGGCCTTTACACTCCGCATTTGTAAAATCTGTGGGAATGTTTTGTCTGTTAAAAATATTTTTCAGACTCGTTTATTCTCAGTGATCTGATCCAAATGGCTGCATTAAATGCTGGTCGCCAAAGGAAATGCAGTGGCCATGTAGGTATAGAAATGGTGATATTCTCATTGAAGTGGTTGAAAGTCTCATCCAACTATCTGACAAGCAGTTGTGGCAGAGTGCAAAGGCATTTAACCATGAGGGCATCATATCTGCTCTGTTTTTAAACAGATCCTGTCATGTCTCATGCTCATCATGCCTTTATGCTTTGATTTTCTTGTCTTTTCCTGTGACATCAGAAAGACATTTAATTACAGCATGTGCCCAGTAATGTTGAGTTGGAACAGAGAGATAATTGCAGGTTTTGTACTGAGTTTACGGGTACAGAAGGATCTCCCAAAACCCTTCATGTATTCCTTCCAATTCACCATTTAGCATGTCTCAGATTTGAAACAAAGCTATAATTAGAACCTCTTTTTTTTTCTTCAAAATATATTCTTTTCCTTTAAAACTTTGTACTCATTTCCTTTTTTTCGGTCTATTTTCCGATTTATACTCATCTTCTTGTTTTCCGCTCAGCTCCTCCTGACACACCGCAGGTGGATTGTCACGGTCAGACCCTGCTGCCTCAATAACACAGCAACATCAAACAGGGCGCTCAGCCCATTTGGTATCTCAAGCCATGGTCTCTCCTGTCTCTCCTCACTGAATAGCATCTCGAATACGCAAATACTATAAATAATCTCCAAAACCAAAAGAGGATTTCACACTGCTAATAATTAGAAATGCATTTAGGCCTTCAAAGGCTGGCTGCAGATGGAGATCAGAGGCCTTTTCTTAGCAATGCAAAGCTGTGTAATGAAATGCCACGACTACTAAGAATTTTTTTTCTTACCGTTCACGTGCCTTCTGCCTTCGGGGCATTTACACAAACGCAGCCGTAACTCATCCCACATTCAGGTTTGTTTTTTTTAATGTTTGTGAATGATATACCCCTCTTCATGGTGCTTCTTCAAAGCAGCTATTCTTTTAAGGTGAAATAGAAGGGTAAAGAGAAGCCCTGCCTTTGAGCTTCTTCTCAGGGATCCCTTTGATCGAGGTGTGAGCGTGTGTGGCTGTGTGCTTGTATATATGTGTGGGTGTGTACATGTGTACATGTAAACAGTAAAGAAAAACACAGTGTTTCCCAGAGCTAAAGATTTGGGATCAGATACTACCCTACACGGTGTATATATATATATATATATATATATATATATATATATATATATATATATATATATATATATATATATATATATATATATATATATATATATATATATATAAAGTGTGTGTGTGGGTGTGTGTGTAATTGAGAGGATTTGGTTCTTCCCAGCTAATGACACATGCTTCAGATGGAACTTTGAAGACAAATCAGAAAAAGGAAAGCGCCACCGCCGCTGCCACCCCCCACCACCTTCCCTGCATCATTACCCCTTTGCTTTGAATGTTTCATGCACGCAGCGAATGCAGAGGAATGCAATTTATCACCTCTCCGCTCCACATATCGCTAAAAATTATTCATGGAAACTTGTAATTACAGAGAGGAGACGTTTTCCTGCTCGCTCCCCAAGAACAATATTCATGTTCTGACTCAGCTTTCTGTGGCTGTCCACAATAAAGAAGCACATCCGCTTGACATTCAGCTCACTCCTCTGTTATTAAAGGGGACCTAATATTCCTTTCCTTAGTGTCTTTCATATATATATATATATATATATATATATACATATATATATATATATATATGGTTGCAGTGATGGATGCTCACATTAAAGGTGGCCAAAGTTTCAAATAATGAGGTCAGTGCGTGTTAAAGTAATCGCTGTGAGCCAAAAGCTCAGGCTTCAGACTGCACTAAATGCTTTGTTTCTGGGTTGAGGGTTCTACTCTTAGCTTTTTATGATGTCACAAAGAGGGGCTATGCCTAATATGGTCATCTAAGGTGCACGGCTCTGACCACACAAGTCCCTCCAGCCTGGTGTTCAAACCTGTTTGATAGAGCAGCCAGTCAGAAGAAAGTGGTCTTGAAGGGAAGGGGTTGGGAGCTAAAATTGTTCAAGTGTTTCAGACAAGCGCTGTTACAATATCAGATTTTCACTGCTATAACTGTGGCAAAAAGACATTGTGATCTATAATGAAATAATTAAATAATTTTTAAAACTAATAAAACCTCTAAAACTTAATCTTAAATATTTATTTTGTCAAGTATTACTTATAGTAACAATATAATAACTTCCTTGGCATTGCTGCTGCTGTTGCAGGACAGGGTCACAATGACCCCATCCACCCTGGCATTACTGAGGCATTCATTTGGAATTCTGGAATTCAATTCAATTCAATTCAATTCAATTCACTTCAATTCAATTCAGTTCACTTCAATTCAATTCAATTCAATTCACTTCACTTCACTTCACTTCACTTCACTTCACTTCACTTCACTTCACTTCACTTCACTTCAATTCAATTCAATATTATTTATATAGCACCAAATCACAAGAAACAGCCGCCTCAAGGCGCTTTGTATTGTGGGTAAAGACCCTACAATAATACAGAGAAAACCCAACAGTCATAACGACCTCCTATGAGCAAGGACTCCCTTTTAACAGGAAGAAACCTCTGGCAGAACCAGGCTCAGGGAAGGGCAGTCATCTGTGCGACCGGTTGGGCTGAGTGGAGAGAGACAGGACAAAAGACATGCTGTGGAAGAGAGCCAGAGATTATTAATAACTAATGATTAAATACAGAGTGGAGTATAAACAAGTAAATAAGGTAGAAAGGTAGCAGCAAAACTAAGGGGTGGTTCAGGGTCATCTGATCCAGCCCTAACTATAAGCTTGATCAAAAAGGAAAGTTTTAAGCCTAATCTTAAAAATAGAGAGGGTGTCTGTCTCCCGAATCCGAAGCTGGGAGCTGGTTCCACAGACGAGGGGCCTGAAAGCTGAAGGCTCTGCCTCCCATTCGACTTTTAAGTATCCTAGGAACCACAAGTAAGCCAGCAGTCTGAGAGCGAAGTGCTGTATTTGGGTGATACGGGACTATAAAGTCTTTAAGATAAGATGGGGCCTGATTATTCAAGACCTTGTATATGAGGAGAAGGATTTTAAATTCTATTCTAGATTTAACAGGGAGTCAATGAAGAGAAGCCAATATGGGAGAAATATGCTCTCTCTTTCTAGTCCCTGTCAGTACTCTAGCTGCAGCATTTTGGATCAGCTGAAGGCTTTTCAGGGAGCTTTTAGGACAGCCTGATAATAATGAATTACAGTAGTCCAGCCTAGAAGTAATAAATGCATGGATTAACTTTTCAGCATCACTCTGACACAGGATGTTTCTAATTTTAGAAATATTGCGCAAATGTAAAAAAGCAGTCCTACATATTTGTTTAATATGCGCATTGAAGGACATATCCTGGTCAAAAATGACTCCAAGATTTCTCACAATGTTACTGGTGGCCAAGGTAATGCCATCCAGAGTAAGTATCTGGTTTGACACGATGTTTCTAAGATTTGTGGGGCCGAGTACAAGAACTTCAGTTTTATCTGAATTTAGTGGCAGGAAATTAGAGGTCATCCAGACCTTTGTGTCTTTAAGACATTCCTGCAGTTTAACTAATTGATGTGTGTCATCTGGCTTCATGGATAGATAAAGCTGAGTATCATCTGCATAACAATGAAAATTGATGCAATGCTTTCTAATAATACTGCCTAAGGGAAGCATGTATAATGTAAATAGAATTGGACCTAGCACAGAACCCTGTGGAACTCCATAATTAACCTTAGTGTGTAAAGACGACTCCCCATTTACATGAACAAATTGGAGTCTATTAGATAAATAAGATTCAAACCACTGCAGTGCAGTAGCTTTAATACCTATGGCATGCTCTAATCTCTGTGATAAAATGTTATGATCAACCGTATCAAAAGCTGCACTGAGGTCCAACAGGACAAGCACAGAGACGAGTCCACTGTCAGAGGCTGTAAGAAGATCGTTTGTAACCTTCACTAATGCTGTTTCTGTACTGTGATGAATTCTGAAACCTGACTGAAACTCTTCAAATAAACCGTTCCTCTGCTGATGATCAGTTAGCTGTTTTACAGCTACTCTTTCAAGGATTTTGGAGAGAAAAGGAAGGTTGGAGATTGGCCTATAATTAGCTAAGACAGCTGGGTCATGTGATGGCTTTTTAAGTAGCGGTTTAATTACAGCCACCTTGAAAGCCTGTGGTACATAGAAAGCTAATAAAGACTGATTGACCATTTTTAAGATTGAAGCATCAATTATTAGAAAGACTTCTTTGAACAGTCTAGTAGGAATGAGGTCTAATAAACATGTTGATGGTTTGGAGGAAGTAACTATTGAAGTTAACCTCGAAAAATCAACTGGAGCTTAAGAGTCTAAACAATACCAGAAGTGCTGAAAGCAGCCGAACATGAAGATAAATCTTGGAGATGGTTTTGAATATTTTTTTCTCTAATGTCTAAAATTTTATTTGTAAAGAAATCCATGAAGTCATTACTAGTTAAAGTGAAAGGAATACTCGGCTCTACAGAGCTCTGACTCTTTGTCAGCCTGGCTACAGTGCTGAAAAGAAACCTGGGGTTGTTCTTATTTTCTTCAATTAGTGATGAATAGTAAGATGTCCTAGCTTTACGGAGCACTTTTTTTTATAGAGCAACAAACTCTTTTTCTAGGCTAAATGAGCATCTTCTAATTTAGTGAGACGCCATTCCCTCTCCAGCTTACAGGTTATCTGTTTTAAGCTCCGCATTTGTGAATTATACCACGGAGTCAGGCACTTCTGATTTGAGGCTTTCCTATTCAGAGGAGCCACAGTATCCAAAGTCGTACGCAATGAGGATGTAAAACTATTGAATTCTGTTCTAGTGTTACATCAGCATGGAAAAATTTCAGATATGCGGTACTCAGTTTGCATGGCCAAAACAGAGCAGCAGTGACTCAGTCAGGCCAACTACAGACATACCTGTCAGTCAAGGTGCAGCACACAGTATCCATTCATTCATTTAGTTCTATTTAGCACCAGTTCACAATAGCAGTCATCTCAAGGGTGGGCTCCGCTCCTGGGTGGAGTACTTTCTCTTCTTGTACCTGCTTTGAAAGAGCGCAATCCTGCCGGAGCATTTGAAGGCTGGGTGAGCAGCAGTTCGCTGTCAGATCATCTCCACTCGTGTGGTGGTAATCGAGCTCTTCTAGTTAGAAACCTGCATTCCTGTTTCCTGATACCTTGTCTGTCTCTCTGCCTCCTGGTTTGCACATTCGAGCGCTTGGATTCCTGTTCAGTCACTTGTTTGCTGCTTCAAGGAGTCCTGTGCTGTTTCTGGCCCCAAGCTCAAAAGAAATTGGCAACCTGTAAAGAGGGAAAACCTACCTGGAAAACTCATCTGCCTGCCCACTCTCCATTCACCCCTACACCCCCGACACACACACACACACACACACACGCACACACAGACACACACACACGCACACACACACACACACACACACACACGCACAGACACGCACACACACACACACACACACACACACACACACACACACACACACACCTTCCTCGCTGCCAAGTAAGACTGCACCCACTCCTTTTCACTCACACTCGGACATAGTACAGTATCTTCTGGACTCCTGGCTAGCTCCCTCTCTCTTCCCTTCCTCATTGTTGATCCTGTTTACAGGACAGTCACCTTTACATTATTCTTCTTTTGTGAATAATAAACCTTTTAACTGTATTCAGCATTTTTGAGTCATCACCATTTATGCCAGGGCACAGGTATTCTCCTAGCTGACAGTGGTTGTCACTCGGTCATGAAATGCAGGCAGAAAGGACCCAAATGCAGACTCGTAGGCAGACTGAAGTAAACAAAAGGTGAGCCTTTATTGTGGCTGATGTAGATCTGAAGTATAAAATGACAAAAATCCAAAAAATACAAGGGAACATTGCAGGGAAACACAGTAGGCAGAAACAAAGCTGAAGCACAGTATGACATGACAGATAACACAAGCAAACTCAGGCTGTAGATTAAATCCTGAACTAAGGGTTAAAAAAAAAAGGATTATTTTGAACGTGAACTGCTACTCTAGCAGCGTCCAAGAATATGGAGGTAGAAATGAGCACAACAGGTTCCCTTTTAGCATTTTTAATTGTATTTCTTCTAGTAAATTTCTGTTAATCTTTGCGCTGCTGTTGTGGTAACACTAAAGCTGTGGATGTTAACTGTGCGTCTGATACACACTGTTTTTCACTCAGCCCATTGGGCGATTAATCCCACAGTGGAAAATCCTGTCACACCTGCAGATTTAAGACAGCACTTTGTTTTTCACCTTCGTGCTTTGCTCACTGGGCATGCATAAACAAAATCATACACCCTAAGATTTTTTTTGGGGGGGTGCCAGTTCACATGAACAACAAAAAGACCATCAATCAAAGCCCTCAGGGATTTTTCTGTCTTTTTGCATATCAAGGTCTCCATCACCGTGCTGTCATTTTGGTTAACCTGATTGTTTGGCAGGCTCGAACCCCCCCCCCAACCCCCGCCCTCCTCACGCCGAGGTTACGAGGCCCTCCTTGGGTGTCGAGTCAGATTTGTCTAGTTTGGCCTTTAGTAAAGACGCACACAAACAAAGCGCACACATGCTTGAGTAAAAATACACTCAAACCCAAGCTGTGGGCGAAGAGCAGGGTGAAGCCTCTCAACTCAAACAACACCTGGATCCAGACAGCTGGCCTGATGAGGTCTGATGTGGCCTTGGGCATCTCAAACTCTGTTTTCTCAATGGACTCTCAGAGCTACTTGCAGTGCTTCCTACAGTAGTGAGGTCAGGCAAACCATCCAGCCTCAGCGGCCAAGGCTGTACTTTAGATGAATTTAAAGAAAGCTTTTTCTTTGCTGCAATGTTTTTTGCAGAGTTTTGTGGACCTCTGTGCATTAAATCCCCTCAGCTTCTTTGCCTCATCCAGAAATGGCAGCTCAGTAAACTCTATGTTACTGGCAAAGTCTGCAAATAACAACCAGAACTATATTTTCTATGGATTTCCAGAGGTCATGTGGTCAGAGCAAAATGTAAAAATCTGTGTGTACTGTTTAATAAACCATGGGAATGGACTTCTCAGAGACATGTAAATTATTCTAAAAAAAAACAAACAGAACAAAAACAACAAAAAAACAGAGGTCCATAAATTTCCTTGGTGAAAAATCTGGACAATAACAATAACCGACTAACAGCGTCTTACATGAATGAACAGACAGATGATGAAGTAATCAGATTAGAGAGCACACTGCTCACAAATGCTCCAGTGCTGTGCTTCAACTGCACGTTAGCTGACATTTCACATTATTTTTATTTTCCCCTAGTCTTCGAAAGGCACATCAGTACAGTGAACTTCTATACTTCTTCTGAGAGCTTACATGCCAAATTAAAGCTGCTTTCAGCGCTCAACTAATGGCGTATAACGCTTTAAATGATGTAATTTTCCCCCCACCCAAACAGGATATTTCACTCTGTCTGAAGTTACTGGGATTTCAAGAACATTTAACTGCATTCATTACTGTCACATCTAATTTTCATGGTTGCACTTTCTTTTAGGTTCCTTGCCTGTCTTTGACTCCTAGTTGCAGTAATCTGCCCCCTGCAAAGCAAAAACTGCTCACAGGCACAAATGACCTGGTCTCCAGATTCATCGGATCTCAACCCAGTCGAGCAAGTGGGGAATTCGCCATAAAAAGTCCAGTCCATCGAGGATTTACCCCACAACTTTTAATGCACAAAGGATGAGCTACTAGCATCCCATGCCAGACACTACAACGCACCCCTAGATGTCCTCCGTCCATGCCGTGATGGGTCACATTTATTTCGGTACACAGATGGGAGAGACGGGAAAGGCAAAGAGAAGATGGGAAGATGACTTTTGCAATATCATCCTCATTGTCTGTTATCTGTCATCTGAGCCTTTTATTGCTTAGGCTTCACCCGCTAAGCCTGCTTTCAGGCCTCATACTCCGCTGCTTCAAATTTAGCTCATTTAGGATCTCCCACTTCGACTTGGATGTCTACACGACTGTCAAATGGAACTTGAAGTGATTAAATGTCATGTACCTCAAATGACACTTCAATTGCTTTTATTTCTTAAGGGACGTCCACACAAGAAGCAATCTACAGCGATGTGGTGACCAGACCTTAGAAAGTCAATGACATTCAGCGACTTCAAGCAATGATGGGCTGGCAGTGTGAAGCAGGTGGGTCCCAAGATAACCTTTTCTCAACTTTGAGGCAAGCAATTGAAGCAACTACCAATGAGAGCGAAGAGTGCCACTGATTGATATAAGACAGGGTGGTAAATACATTGGAGGGTTACCTAGGCAACTGGAGCCTGGCACATACGCTAGTGGCCAACTATCATCTTCAAAAGTGATGCACAACAAGTGATTCACTTCCAGCATGGATGCCTCTTTGCCCTCAACTGGCACTGCAACTGCCTTTAGTGGTTACATTTCAAAATGCAGTTCAGTGATTCCCACAGACAGTTGGAATCGAGTTAGTCCCTCATTCTGCGAACAAAGTCCAACTTCACTATCCTGGTCTTGCACCTGGCAATGGTAGAATTTGTCTTTGGTGAGCTTGGCATAGCGGTAAATGAAACAGCTGTTCACTTGTTGAAGGTTTGAGATCGCAACGTAGAACAAGGACTGCTATGGCACCTACAAGCGAAATGATTGTGCGAGTGAATGGTGAGTTCATCTTACTCCAGGGGAAGATCTGATACAGCTGCAAATCTGGCATGAGATGAGAAGGGCCAGCGGTAGCTGGTTAGCAGCAACTGAATATTCAAGAGATGAGATGAATAAAAAAATAAAAAAAAATTTAAAAAAAGAAAAAAAGAGATGAGATGAATTGTTCAGTTGCAGCTGTCACTCTCCTCTCAGAAAACTTAAAAAAAAGGCTAAAATTAAAAACAAAAAGAAATATATAGGTGTGTCATAGTTTTAGTACTGCAGCTCTTACTGGCCCTTCAACCTCTTTAACTGCTAAACCTGTATATAGTTCTGAGAAAAAGTATTTACCTCCTCCCTGATTTCTTAGTTTTTTTGCACATTTGTCAGACTTTAATGTTTCAGTTCATCAAACTAATTGTAATATTAGACAAAGATAACCCGAGTAAATACAAAATGCCATTTTTAAATGATGGGGCAAATACTTTTTCACTGCACTGTATATTGTTCTACCTTCTGCTGCCTGACAAACAAGCCTACTGATTATGCCATTTTCTGCCCATTTCAGCTCCCTCTTCCCTCTCCAGTAAAACACGAGATCAAGTCCGTCCTCATTTACAGGTTAAGCACACTTCAGCATACCCAACTGTGCGCTATGTATACCTCTGCCATAAACACAGCACACTCAGTGAAATGATTCAGTGACTCAGTCACCTCTAAACTTTAACTACTCTTTTCCCTTCCACCATCGAGCTCAACCCTGCAAGTTAAAGCAGCATGAATTCCATTAAGATATTCCGCCCCCACCACCTCTCCTTGTGGTTTTGAGTATAATATGAGCAGAGGAGTTAATAAGCGTATTAATTACCTGTGTAGCAAGACAAACCAGCTCCCAGAGTGAGCCCACAATCCACCCTCCCCTCCTCCTCCCACGCACACCAATCGAGGACCGTCATGTTTAAATGAGCCATCATCCTCCCGCTGTTTCCAAGGTCAGCCGAGACTCTTCTGTTAGCACAGGAGCTGCTACAGGAGGTCTCAAAAGCCACACTGTAATGAGAATAATTAGAATAATACAAGGTCGAGCAGGACACCATAGGACGCAAAGAGAGAGGGAGTGAAGTCAGACAAAGGTAGGGAGCAAGGAAATGCCTCCTGAAGACTGAATGCAATCACGGCTCGGTGCTTACATTTCTAATTATCTCTCTGTCAGAGAGCAGGTTTTCCACATACATGCACTTAATAGACAGCGTGCAGCATATCAAGTCTTCAACCTGTCTGGACAACTCAGAATGAAGTGATTCACTTGACTAAATGTCAAACTGTACATCTTTTTCTCTCTCTCTCTCTCTCAAACACACACACACACACATGCACACACACATTAAGCAGTAATAATGTGCTATCCTCTCTGAATTTTAACATGGATGTATCTGTCGCTTTGGGCATGCTGGGGCATAGGTGCTCCCTCTCTCAGCAAGCTCTGGAGGAGGAGGAAGCCAAAAGCACAGCCTGAAAAGAAGAGCATCAGCTCAGTGTGTTCAGCACATACAGTCAGAGGTCAGCACAGGTCAGCTGGAGCTGCCCACAGCCCAAATAACAAGTAGAACAAACAGCAGGATTTCATTTTTTCAGCTGCAGTCTTTCTCCTCACAATTCTTATAGAAACTGGCAGTTATGTCATAAATGTTTGACTTACATGGCAGTCAGGTTGTTGTTGTTTTTTTTTTTTTTAACTTTAGCCTTTTCTTTTAAATAAAAATCAGTTTAGACCACCACACAACATCCAGCATCTTACTAGCAATGCCAGAGTTTTCTGTTCACCTTTCCTTCTGGTCTTTGTCTAACTCTCTGGGTATTTCGTTCAGGCCCCGAGTAAATGCAGTGCAGTGTTTGGGATTGCTTAGCTACTTATCTTTCATACTTGTGGCTAAAAGGTTTTCTCCATTACCCAAAAACGGCTTTATTGCCTAGAGGTAGATGATGCCCTAGAATGGCTGCTAGCTGCTCCATGCTGTGCAGGTGGATGGGCTACACACACACACAGCAATTGTTCGGCTATCTGTGTGAGGGCAGTAATTGACATTAATCCTTTCCCAAGCCTCCTACCCCCTAAACAGTGTCAGTGTCTAACATAAATCTAAATCTAACTTTTAAAACCAAGTCGTAATCCCTTCAAACAGGCCTTTGAAGAGCTAATTTTTGGTAACTCATTAAAGGGGAGCTCCACTAATTTTAAAAACATTTTGTTTGGTGGCCTTGGGACTACTTCATGTGTTACAAAAAACAAAAACAGCCTTCAGTGTCTCCAGAGGGAATGGCCTGGTATGGATTCAAAGGACTGTTGAATCTTCTCATCTACCTCTTGGTAATAAAGCCTTTTGGGGGGGGGACAAAGTTCTTAAAACCTTTGAAAATGAAGATGAAACCCAACTGGTCATCAAAGAGCACATTTGTTTGCAGGGCTGATTGACCCTGTCAACAAAAAACTATCTATCTATCTATCTATCTATCTATCTATCTATCTATCTATCTATCTATCTATCTATCTATCTATCTACCATTGTAGCACCTTTATTATTTTCTTTTTCATCCACGCTGTTGTAGATTTGCTGCTGTACTTGGGATCATAGTCCTGTTGTATGACTCAATTTTGGCCAAGTTGCTGTCAGACAGACAGCCTTATGTCTGACTCTAGAATATTTTGGTATAGAGAGGAGTTCACAGTTAACTCAGTGGCTGCCCACATCCTATGACTGCTAAATCCTTGAGCTACCCAAGATGTAACTCTCTTCTCTGAGCATTGCACGGTCTGATCTTTGATGAATTTGCTGGGACGTCCACTCCTGGGAAGATTGACAAGTGTCTTGAGTGCTTTTCACTTGCAAATAAATCTTTCTCACTCCACAATGGTGGACTTCAAATTGCCTGGAAATGGCCTTATAGCACTTCCCAGACTTATGGGCAGCAACAATTGCTCCTTTAATATCATGGCTGAGGATGCTGTGAAGATGCTTTTGTGGTGAAGAGAGAGCTGAGTGTGTTGGTTAATCTGTTGATCTACACTGCTACCCTCACCTATGGTAATGAGCTGTGGGTAGTGACCCAAAGAGTGGCATTGCGGATACAAGCAGCAGAGATAAGTTCCCTCTCTCTTGTCATTAAAGAGGGATTCAGAGTAGAACCACTACTCCTCCACATTAAAGCTAGGTGAGAGGTTTCAGACATATTCCACTGGGAGGAGACAGGGACCCTTACATTAAGGTACAAAACTGTCACCAGAGGTGAAAGATTGGTCAGGTACAAACAAGAATAATAATAATAATAATAGCTTTAAAGGGTACAACGAGGTGCTTATTTGGTCTGAGGCAAAGAACATGCTGGACTGTTTGATGCTGAGACCTTTTTTTGTTTTAGCTGTTTGACCCTCTTGCTGCAGCCCTCTGTCAACAGCCAGGATCCTCTTCCCTCAGTCCTCCCCTGTTTTTCATCGATCTGTTTACGGCTGCTGATGGTGACGTGGAATTTACTGCTATTAGAAATTCATCCTTTGCAAACATAGAACATCTGGGAAGCCACTTCGATGCTTTACAGCGAACTGCCACGCACCTGTTTTACTCCAGCTTTACAGAGCAAACAATATTGTGGCAGGAAGAGGAATCAGCACATGCCCACTAGGCTTTGGCACTGGTAGCTCTAAGCTTTCCTCTCCAGGTTGCTGGTGTTTGAGCATCTGCTGAACACTCACAGTCTCATTTGCATTCATACGACAAGAGCTGCGGCCATAAAAGTGACATAGGAGATGGCCTAATGTAATGGCCTTTTTTAAAGTAATAATGCACTGAGTGGGTATATTTATATGGATGTCAGAAAGTGTGTGATGGTAAAAGGGCAAGAGTTACAGTGCGAGTGTGTGTGTTGGAGAGAGGGGGAGGTTTATTTTCCCGCTTCATGTGGCTGCCGCACATCATCAGTGAAGTGAAAGACAGCATTCTGGCATCTTTTACACACCAATACACAGAGGAATAAATTCCCTCACTAGACCACCCTTTCTTCCACACACTTGCACACACACACACACATGCACACACACAGACACACACACACAGTTGCATCCTCCATAAAAAAAACATAAACATCAGGCGCGAGGAAGTTGCTGAGAAGTGAAAAGCCATCTAAGCTGTTGATCCTGTTTGCTGCTTTGAAATTTTCCAGGAAATCTTCCTTTTCAATCTTCTTCACTGAGGGATGAGCGCGTGGCGAAGGAGGCTGGTGGAGACGGAGGCTTATCTATCGCGGGGCAGAGTAGCACTCGCTGGAGCTCAGCACACTCAGGTGCTTCATCTCACGCGTCCCTCTGCCAGTAAGCCTAAAGCCTCGTGAAACAGCGGGGCGGCTGGAACACGAGATCATGTGAAGGTGTACCGCCTGGTAAGCTACCACAGTACAGAGTGTGAAAATACTAATATATATCTAGAGATTATGAAGATTGGCTTTGTCCAGTTCTCCAGTCACTCAGTTTGAGTGTTGTTGTCAAAACCACTAACATGATTCTTATGATATGTTATAATATCATATAAAAATGGCCCTTGATGGTCAGGGTTTATTTACATTTATACTACTAAATGGTTACATGGACTGCTGAACATGGAAATGGCTGGAAATAAAAGTGACTCCGCACTTTGTGCACTGTCCAATCAACACTTATTTCACAGAGATACAGTCAAAAGGTTTGGACACACTTACCCATTCACATGAATGAGTGAGTGTGTCCAAACTATTGACAGGTACTGTATGTTTATACCAAAAAAAATTGCCTATTGGATCATCACATGTTGGACCTCTTTTAAGACACATTTTAATCTCTGCAGCTACTTTGGAGGGTAGGATGTAATCATAACCAATAGAAATCGCAACTGTAATCCACTCCAGCTTCCTGTTAAAACAACCAAACCTATGTGGTTAAGGTGGACTTTTGCTTGGAATCTGGAAGTGATTTCAATTCAATTCAATTCAATTCAATTCAATTCAATTCAATTCAATTCAATTCAATTCAATTCAATTCAATTCAATTCAATTCAATTTATATAGTGCCAAATCACAACAAACAGTTGCCTCAAGGCGCTTTGTATTGTGGGTAAAGACCCTACAATAACACAGAGAAAACCCAACAGTCAAAACGACCCTCTATGAGCAAGCACTTGGCAACGGTGGAAAGGAAAAACTCCCTTTTAACAGGAAGAAACCTCCAGCAGAACCAGGCTCAGGGAGGGGCAGTCATCTGCTGCGACCGGTTGGGGCTGAGGGGAGAGAGACAGGACAAAAGACATGCTGTGGAAGAGAGTCAGAGATTAATAATAATGATTAAATACAGAGTGAAGTATAAACAAGTAAATAAAGGTGAATGAGAAGAAACAGTGCATTATGGGACCCCCCTCAGCAGCCTAGGCCTATAGCAGCATAACTAAGGGATGGTTCAGAGTCATCTGATCCAGCCCTAACTATAAGCTTGATCAAAAAGGAAAGTTTTAAGCTTATCTTAAAAATAGAGAGGGTGTCTGTCTCCCGAATCCAAGCTGGGAGATGGTTCCACAGAAAAGGGGCCTGAAAGCTGAAGGCTCTGCCTCCCATTCTACTTTTAAGTATCCTAGGAACCACAAGTAAGCCAGCAGTCTGAGAACGAAGTGCTCTATAGGGGTGATACAGTACTATGAGGTCTTTGAGATAAGATGGTGCCTGATTATTCAAGACCTTGTATGTTAGGAGAAGGATTTTAAATTCTATTCTAGATTTAACAGGGAGCCAATGAAGAGAAGCCAATATGGGAGAAATATGCTCTCTCGTTCTAGTCCCTGTCAGTACTCTAGCTGCAGCATTTTGGATCAGCTGAAGGCTTTTCAGGGAGCTTTTAGGACAGCCTGATAATAATGAATTACAGTAGTCCAGCCTAGAAGTAATAAATGCATGGATTAACTTTTCAGCATCAGTCTGAGAAAGGATGTTTCTAATTTTATAAATATTGCGCAAATGTAAAAAAGCTGTCCTACATATTTGTTTAATATGTGCATTGAAGGTCATATCCTGGTCAAAAATGACTCCAAGATTTCTCACAGTGTCACTGGAGGCCAAAGTAATGCCATCCAGAGTAAGTATCTGGTTTGACACGATGTTTCTAAGATTTGTGGGGCCGAGTACAAGAACTTCAGTTTTATCTGAATTTAGTAGCAGGAAATTAGAGGTCATCCAGACCTTTGTGTCTTTAAGACATTCCTGCAGTTTAACTAATTGATGTGTGTCATCTGGCTTCATGGATAGATAAAGCTGAGTATCATCTATCATCAAAATTGATGCAATGCTTTCTAATAATACTGCCTAAGGGAAGCGTGTACAATGTAAATAGAATTGGACCTAGCACAGAACCCTGTGGAACTCCATAATTAACCATAGTGTGCAAAGACGACTCCCCATTTACATGAACAAATTGGAGTCTATTAGATAAATATGATTCAAAACACTTCAGTGCAGTACCTTTAATACCTATGGCATGCTCTAATCTCTGTAATAAAATGTTATGATCAACCGTATCAACAGGACAAGCACACAGATTTCAAGTCGTGCAGCGCAGCCTGAATTTGCACGCACCTGCTTGAATCGGTGCTATGCTTGCAACTGTGCCACCTTAAAATTTTACTTTGTTTTTCATCACATTAAGAAGTTTTTAGAAAGTCACATTATGTCCACCTTCGCTTCTCAAATAAAACTCCACAACACAATTTGACAAACCATTCACTAAAAGATGGACATAACCACAGTGGCATCGCCTGTTGGCTTCTGGACTCTACATTTCGAAGCTTGGTTAGAAGAACAATTCAGGAGCAACAATGTTAAATTTTATTTCAACAAAAACTCAGACTGGTGACCTTCTTGCACATCTCTGCAAAACCCAGAGCAATTAAAATACCCAATTTATTCTGATTGCACAATGATTACAAAAATGAACTGACAGGCTTTCTGTTGACCAATCAATTCTATTGACTAGGGATGTTGGGCTACCATACACAATATACCGGTAATAATAGTGCAGAACTCTCAAAGGGGTTTGTGTTGGTCATACATATGTGGCATTGGTGCTCTGGTCCATAACCTTACTGGCAGTAAGCTTGCAGAACTGACTGGACATGCTTTGTGCCTCCAGATGTAGGTGGAGGTAGGCTAAAGACAACATCATCCTTGTCAATGTCATTCCCTTGTCAAGTTCATCCAGTGTCCACTGTAGCCACCAAAACACCATCATATGTTGCATGTTCAGTTTTACATTTATAGTTCCTTACCATTTTAATGTGAAGGTAATAACACACTGTGATGTGCATCTGAATACTGGCCTACACTATCATGAGTGAGTTCATTTTTTTTACAGCAGCAGCTGTAACAAAGATATCATGGGTGGTCCAACACACCCACCATGGCAACCTGCCCCGCTCTAGTCTAAATAACAAACTAATGAAATAGTAGAATTTCAATCACCAAAACTAAAGCACAAAGTTTTCAGATAAATGCATTAAAAATGGTCAAACAGGCAAAAACATAAACACTGTTAGGATATTTAGTTAAATGACTCAGATTAGCAGGCCTAGCAGTCTGTGTTGGCACATCTGTGAATAAACCTGGCTGTGGCCCTACCTTTAAGCCTCAACAAAATACAAAGGCATGATATAAAAAGTCATCGTCAAAAACTCAAAAACTTTGTGCACTCTTAACCGTCGTTTTGTCCTTGTGTATCAGGTGATTTGTGTATTACAAAAAAAATACAAATCCAGCATTACAGACACACGAATATTTTGAGTCAATTTTCTCTCAATATTTTTATGGGAGAAATTATCCATAGAGACCAAAAGCCATTTTCTTACCAGGTTGTACACATTTTTTTTTTATTACTGTTAAGTTGGCCGCTTTAACATGGGAATCTAAAGGGAATGACTCACCTTTTGAGCAAGCCTCCAGTGGCCACTCCTGGAACTGCCACTTCTGCTTTGGAGGGTACCACTTTGGTGAAAACATGAGTTGCTTAGCATGAGTGAAAATTCAGTCAGTCCTCCATCTGTGTCTTAAAAGTATACATTTAAGAATAGTTGGGTGTTGAACTAACCAGAAGCCAGTAAACAGGACTTTGCAAGTGCAACCTAAGAAATCAGACCCATTACTCATGGCATGGGTTGACAACTAAAAACATATTTATCTGCTTTAGATAATTTCTCTTGTGGACCAAGTCTCTGGACTGAAAATTTTTCAGTGATAGAAAAATTTTTAATGCTTTTGAGCAAGGCACACTTCACAGGCAATCCATTTACTGACCAGCAGACGACACCTGATGCTGTAGGGGGTTGATCCCACTGCGAATGTGTGCAACAGCGTGTGAGACAAAGCACACACGTGCTTCCTTGGATAAAGTGAAGGTTAAAAATGTGTGTGTAGCTGTCATTTGTGTCTTATTTGAACATTTGACAGCAGTAGGTTTGGTGTTTCAGTAACTAAAGGTTGGATTTCTTTCAACATAAAAGCCTGTTTTCCTTTTTTTTCTCCCTTCTTTTTACAGCCTGCAACCCCGCTGAGAGGGATGATGATGGGAAGAGCAAAGTAAAGAGAAAAAGTTACAGGGCCGGAGAGGAAGATGGAGAGAGAGAATAAAAAAAGGAAACTCACATCGAGCTCAGAGGAGAAGCCTCCGAGGAGAGGCGGGTTTTGCTCATTTTATTTGAACCTGCTCGTGTTCATTTGAAAAGTTGCTAGGTGCTGCCGAGAGATGCTCTGAATTATGGGAAGCAAGGGGGAAAAAAGCATGGTGAGACTGCGACAAGTCCTTTGTGGAAATTCTTTCCTAACTGGAGGAGGGAGGAGGGGACTAAGGTCCCGACAGATTCAGGGCACAGTGTGTCATTTTCTATGTGTGTGTGTGTGTGTGTGTGTGTGTCTGTTTTCGATTTTTTTGTCCTGTGAAATAGGACATGGTTAAAAAAAAAAAAAAAATCTCACATATTGCAGTGTCATTCTTCAAGGGCAAATATCCTATTTGGCTATAGCCAGTGCCTTATTTAAACACACAGACACCAAAAGTGTGCACACAGACACTACAGTAGAAATCAAAGCACAGGAGTAGAGAGTTTTTCTCACATTCACACAAATTCTCCAGTCTGCTGCCAGTCTGAAGGTAACCTTCCCCTTCACCCCTTTATCTTCCATCTGAGTAACCCCCCCCCACTTCTCACTTCCTTCCTCCAGCTGCACAAAAGGACACTTCACAAAAAAAAAAAAAGAAAGAAAAGGTGAGCCTTGCGATTAGATGAAATTCAATCAGACAAGAGGGGGCATTTAATAGGTTGCCAAAGGGAAGAAATAAACACTTTTTGCTTTTACCGACTGCCTTAAGTGACAGACAGTCAGTCGGCAGGGGAAAAAAAGCCTGCAATCAACACATGACTGTAACTGTCCATGCTACAAAGTAATAACCACTGACAAATTGAATTGCATACTTTTTATGCCACTTGTGTCATCAAGTGTTTTGTGAGGCAACTAAAAAAGCCGGGAAAATCGTTTACCGAGGCAGCGGATGGCCTGTGCAGTCAGCAAAAAAGGTGGCAGGTCATGAATTCTGTTTTCCACAGGGGTAAAAGAGGATGAAAAACACTTCTGAGGGAATGAATGATAGAACAGGAGCGCTGGTCTCAAAACCTGACGCTGCCAAAACACACCGCTGTGTGCGTGTTTGTGTGACTAAATCGGACACACACCGCTTTGCAAAGTGTCTGTAGGTGGGTATTTATACCTGAAAGGGTCTAGATTTGGACTTGTATGTACTGTAGTGTATAGCTTTCAATAGCATTTTGTGGTTTGTGTGCATGTGAACACCAAGGTGCCACCTATTACTGTCTCACAGCAATTAAGTCTTTCTCCTGCGCTTCCTCTATGACTGCCTGGTTTCCCTGGGAACTGGAAAGAGGAGGACCTTGAGTCATTAAATAAGAATAAGGCCTCAACATATAGAACAGAATCAATAGGAGGTGACTGATCCAGTCTCGTATATCTGTGTAGTCATCCTACATTCAGATCATGTGGGCGAGGAAGCTGGGCGAAGACTGCTGTATTTGAGCTTTCACTTCATTCGACATCTCTACATGGCTGCCGTTCTTCTTGGCTCCTTCTGAGTGTCATTCTTTACTGGTGGTTCTAGTGGTGTATATCAACAAACATGAATGAAAGAAAATAGAAATAGAGAAAAGTTAAATATATATTATATCAAGTGTATATCGAGCAAGTTGCTCAAGAGTTGCACACCATATTGGATGCGATACAACCCGCTGACATTAACTTTGACACTACTTACATGTTAGTTACATATGAAGTATAACTGTTTTTTGCTGCACTGTTGGCTTTAGCAAGCATCAAGGACAGAAAGCAATTTTTTCTTTTTTTCACTGTCCTGCTGATTTGGACAGAATAAACTATTGGATTCAGCAATGAACTGCAAACAATGGGAGCCCAAAGTTAGAGTGAACATTCATTGGAGGTAAGCATCTTGCAAAATGTTAATCCATTCATAGATTCTGTATATATTTAATTATTGTACTTATTTATTAATTATTGAACTGGTCTGCAAGAATCTGATAGCCCCTGGTTGTGAGGGAAAAAGTGTACTCCCAAATGGCCTGCGGGTTGGTTGCTCAAGGTTGCTGGCAGTGCTGGGTGTGATTGCTTTGGTTGGTAGCAGATTGCTGTATGGAATATTACCAATTTGTCTGCAAAAGCCCACTACTACAAGCTGAGAAACAGTAAAACTTGAAAAAGTGAAATGCAAACAGAGAACATTCAGAGTTCAAAGTAAAAGTTGTGTCTCAGCAATGTAACCAATAGATTACATACACAAAAAGTGCAACTTTTACTTTGAAGGCAAATGGTCTCCTTTCCAGGGGGTTACTGACTGGAGGTTTCTTCCTGTTAAAAGGGAGTTTTTCCTTCCCACTGTTGCCAAGTGCTTGCTCATAGGGGGGCCATTTTGACTGTTGGGTTTTCTCTGTAATTTTTGTAGGGTCTTTACCTTACAATGTAAAGCGCCTTGAGACAACTGTTTGTTGTGGGTGCTATATAAATACAATTGAATTGAATTGAATTGAATTGGTCTGTAGGCCTGTGTGAATGGAGCTTTAACAATCGATTTCACAACAACAGCCAGCAACCTCCAGCAACCACTTGCCAACCAGTTGGAGAACAAACATTTTTCTCCCATGATCAGTGGTTGCAGGATGGTTGCCAACTGGTCTCCAGGTCTGTGTGAATGAGTCCTTATTAACTTGACCCTGCATGTCCAAAATGTCAGACAAGTTCAGATACTTATTTAGTGGTCACCTATACCTAAATAGCAAATTGCTAATGATAATAGCCTAAAATGCTAACTATCGAACCTAAAATATACCAGCTTGCTCTGCTGCTTGGTTATCTGAGATAGACACAAGGAAAGGACAAAACTGAATCCAAAGGGGAAAAGCTCCAGTTTGAAATAAACAGCGCATCATTATTGAAATTATGCACAGCCAAGAGTCGAGGGAAAAATGGAAAAACAGCTGAAAAATGAGCATTTAGTATTTACAGGGATTATGTGCACATATGCCGACCTCATTTTTGAAACTTTGGTCAATGTTTAATAGGAGCAGTCAGCAGAAAATATGGGAAAACACATCCACTTTAATGTCAGCATCCCATCATCTAGACACAATAATTAAATAAATAAAATAAAATCAGTTGAAGCTATGCATCCTAAAAGTACTTTAGACTGACAAATTTTCACTGCATGCATTAGCTGAACACATGCACAGTGAAAAGCACTTGGTCTGTAGGGTATGGCGTTTGCGTCAGGAGGGCTGTTAAATGTACCAGATGGTTGAGCTTTTACCGCAACACGATTATTCACAAAATGCCAGACAACAGGAAAAACAAAGGGAGCTGTGCCGATTTGACTTGCAAATACGTCAGTGTGATTTCTGACACTTGCTGACACTCATCATATTGTCTTATACCACTGTGAGTAGGCGAAAACAAATGTGAGGAAGTCTCAGTGAAAACCGCTTCGCTCTACTTTGAGTCATTTTTAACATAGCAAGTCTTGCAGGTTAATTTGTTTTGTTTTTCTCCTTTTTCAAAATAAAGTGCAGCAGTTCAATATTAACACTATTGCTGCTATGTACAGTAGGAACAGTTGGCTGGCTATGGTGCCTAGCAACAGGCAATGCCTCCCTCATGTGGTTTAAGGAAGGAATGGCATGTAAAAGACCTGTTCATGAACGTTGCCTTCCACAGAGACAAATACCTTTCAAGGGTGTTTAGCCCTGTGAGCATACAAGCACCCACAAAACAGTAAAACTACATTTTCTTTGTAAAAACAAAAACAAGAATAAGAAAAATATGTTCCTAGGTAATAGAGCAGTAATGTCTTTCTACCAGTTTTCTGTAACAGGCTAAATGCTCCCTTTAACCTTGGAACTTGTGCAACACACAGCACAGACTTACACTGCATTGTTAAAATGTATTAAATTTTCACATATTATAAGCACACGTTAGTCATTGATGCAGTTCTCCTAATTTCTTGTACAAAAAGAGGCTACATTTTCTGATGCAGTAGTTGTATATGTGCATTCCTTATTTCTGTTGGAATAACTTATGTTATGTTATGTTGTGTTGTGTTGTGTTATGTTATGTTAATTATTCACTGGGTCCTACTTGTACATACACTGTATTTGCTCATCTGCCTTTGCACACACATGAACTTGAGTGACATCCCATTCTTAATCCATAGGGTTTAATATGATATGATGCCCATTCTTCCGGAAGCACATTTGTGAGGTCAGACTCTGATGTTGGATGAGAAGGCCTGGCTCACAGTCTCCGCTCTAATTCATCCCAAAGGTGTTCTGTTGGGTTGAGGTCAGGACTCTGTGCAGATCACTCAAGTTAACACACCAATCTCACTCATCCATGTCTTTATGGACCTTGCTTTGTGCACTGGTGCGCAGTCATGTTGGAACAGGAAGGGCCCATCCCCAAACTGTTTCCACAAAGCTGGGAGCATGAAATTGTCCAAATGTCTTGGTATGCTGAAGCATTAAGAGCCCAGCTCCTGAAAAACAACCCCACGCCATAACCCCCCTGCATCAAACTTTACACTTGGCACAATGCAGTCAGACAAGTACTGTTCTCCTGGCAAGCACAAAATCCAGACACATCCATTGGATTGCAGAAGGAGAAATGTGATTCGTCACTGTGTTCTCTGACATCTCCACTGCTCTAGAGTCCAGTGGTTACGTGCTTTACACCACTGCATCCAATGCTTTGCATTGTGCTTGGTGATGTGAGGCTTGGATGCAGCTGCTCAGCCATGGAAGCCCATTCCATGAAGCTCTCTGCACACTGTTCTTGACTAATCTGAAGGCCACATGAAGTTTGGAGGTCTGTAGCGATTGACTGCAGAAAGTTGATGACTTCTGCGCACTGTGTGGCTCAGCATCTGTTGACCCCTCTCTGTGATTTTACGTGGCCTACCACTTCATGGCTGAGTTGCTGTTGTTCCCAGTCATTTCCACTTTGTTATAATGCCACTACCTTCTGACTGGAATATTTAATAGTGAGGTAATTTCCTGACTGGACTTGTTGCACAGGTGGCATCCTATCACAGTACCACATCGGAATTCACAGTCATTGAGAGCGACCCATTCTTTCACAAATGTTTGTAGAAGCAGTCTGCATGGCTAGGTGCTTGGTTTATACACCTGTGACCATAGAAGTGCCTGGAACACCTGAATTCAATGATTTGGATGGGTGAGTGAACACTTTTGACAATATGATTCTTGCCTCAGCTCTTTTATCTTTTTATTATGCTCATTCCCAATCATGTTTATTACTGCTACTCTACTGGAGTACCTTTAATTCACAGTTCATATTTAGCTTGCTTTATACTTAGCTTTCCTCTGATTGGCTGCCCCTCAGGAACAAAAGATTTGAACAGCAGTTGGGTGGAGTGCCTGTGCAGTTAGACCCCTTCGCCTTTTTCTCATGTTTGGTATCATACAGTCCAAAGAGTAGAAAAAAAAACCCTGAAACCAAGCATTTAGAGCAGTCTGCAACCTGAGCTGTTGGTTCAAAGGGATTACTAGTAGAAACAATGATATGTAAACTCAGCCATGTTTAGTATCCACCACTGTAAAGGTCCCCTTCATTCAGCTCACATCTGCAGACTGTATCACAGCAATATAGGCCTCAGTTTATAGTAATATATAATACAATAATCCAGCTCACCTGATAGGCTTCATAATGCCTTTATACATTTTCCAGGCTGGATCCCTTTTGACACTCAAGCATCATTTTTTTAATGTATAGATACACAACAATATTGCCATCCTGCAGTGAGAAGTGAACTACCGATGTAGCTGCAATTTGGACATGAGCTGAAAGTGTAAATGAGCTCAACTTTGATCTTGCAGTGAAATTAATTTTTTTCAAAAAGGTACACATTAAAACAAGACCTGCTTCCATGTCTAATGATCCCTGTAAACTGCTGGTGCTTTCAGTCCATGTATGTTGGGTAGGAAGGTTTCATTGCACATTAGTTGCCAATACTTGAAGATTTGCTCACCTTGCTGTTCCACTATTTCTCAGTTATCTGCAAACATCATCTTCTGTGACCCCGAGTTTCTGCTCTAGCAGATAAAATCACACGTCGTCACTTCTCCTGAGATCTGTGCTGCACTCATTAGACAGCATTCACTTAACGCTTAATTAAGTAATGAAAATTAGAATTACTGGTAATGTATTACCTAAATAATCCCTTTCTGCTTGGTGTTTGCTCAAAGGGTATGAGACTAATTTTTTTTCACCGTCTTGTCCCTCACTCAATGTTCCCATTCCAAAACAAAACCAAAAAGACATATTACACTCATTTACAACTTTACATTTTTATTCTTGGACTCCATTAGAATAGCTTTGTATGATTCCCAATGATCCACGTTTTTTGTACTGGGTAAATAAATCTGCTTTGACTGCTCCCATATTCCCAAGGAGTCATCACAGCAGCAAATGTGTAAACCCTTGCAATACAGAGCCAGTGTTCTCTCCATGAATGAGCTCCTCAACTGAGTCTGACCGCAACAAGCACGTTTAGCCCCCTCCCCTCCCCCCGGTAAGCTGATGCTATTCTGATTGGCTGCCCCTCTTGAACACAAAGTTTGAAAACCAGGTGGGTGGGGCTTCTGTCCTCAGCTAGAACTGTGAATATGAGATGACTATATTAGGGAGATTCTCAATGACATCACACAGAGCGAAGGGAAGAAAAAAAAGATGATTTTTGTTCCATTTGCATTTGAACAGAAATATCAAAACAATCTTTAGGGGTTTTAGTTACATCCTCAGACTGTTTCTTAGTATGTCACTGGGTTTTCTTTTACATGGGACCTATTGTGCTAATATACAGCTTCATATTTTTGGACTCTCAGATAGCTTTGTATGATTCGTAAACATCTTTACTGATCTTATACTGGGCTTTGGTGGAACCCCTTAGCTCAGCCTGTCTGAAACAAGCCATTTTAGTGGCTTTTCCCTTTTAGGCCACCTTTCTTTTGATTGGCTCTCCCTCTGGAGCCTGTTTTACAGCAGGCAGGTGATGCTTCTGGGCTCACGAGCAGGGCTGTGCACATAAGATGACCCCTATTATGGATATCTGCTCTCAACGACCTCATACTAAGCCAAGGGTAGAAATAATTTAAACCCACGTTTAGAGGAGTCTGAAGCCGGAGCTTTTGCCTCACAGGGATAACTCATACATGCACTGATCTCATCGTTTGAATCTTTTGGCAATGGTTGATATGAGAATCCACCTTTGGAACAGTATATATAAAAAAGGAAATAAGGAAAAGCATAACAATTCCCTTTTAAATCCCTCAAAATAAATGGAGACATGTCCCACTGGTCGTGTACAATTTTATTATTATTATTGGTTTCCCTTGTCAGATAAAAGCAGAGAGAGAGAGAGGAGCATTATAATCATAAATGGCGTGCAGCTTTCCTGTCCAATGCCGGACGAGAGAACTGTCTGAGGTGAGTATACATCATCAACACCGGGCAAACCCAACCGCCATAAACGCTACATGACACTGTCCGTATCATAAACAGTTACAATAAGGGCTGCTGTCAAAGCTTCACGACACTTAACCCGTCACGCATTCATGCCACACAGTAATTCTGAGGTAAGCTTGAGTTGGCTAGTGTTGTACTGAGCAAATAAACGGATCTACTGTATAGCTATAAGTGTTGTGACCATCGCTTCCTGGTTTCTCCACCGTGGCATAGCTTTGGCATTAGGAGGTAACATGGTAGCACCCTGCTCAGGGGGGGCGCAATTGAGAACAAGTGTTTTTGCTCATTACATGAACACTGAGGAGGTAACTCCCAAGGCCTTAGGCCAGTGAATATAAGGGACTATGTGATGCAAAGTTCAGCTATTCATATTTCAAGTTTGACAAATAAATTTCTATATACTGCTAATGGATTGAAGGGAAAGCACCTGTAGGTCTGTGTATTTTTGCTGGGTTATGTACATGTCGAGGTCCAAACGCAGGTGTGGAGAGCTCCCCTTATACAATTCCAGTAAGATCCGCTTGGAAGTGCAGCTTTGCAGTCTGAGAAATTTACAAGCTTGAGCTTTAGCTTATCCCAACAGAAAGAGAAGGTACTCGTAGCATTTCAGTTGTCACACAATGATTTTTGATCACATTTGTTTTAGCGTTCTTTCAAACGATTAAAAAAAAACAAAAAACAAGAGTAGACTTGGCCTAGTCTAGCTTCATTGGCTGAGGTTGGAGACAGCAGCATTAAGTATAACAAAGAAGACAAAGAGAGTGTGACAGTCCTAGGCTTGTCTGGCTAATATCAAAAAGGTATAAATAACACTTTCTGTTTTGGTTAAACAGTTAAGATGAAGAAAATAAAGCACACGTTAAGACACGACAGAAACCTGGTGCAACTCTTTACCGTCTTTATCCATGATATTTGGGATTACCTGAGATTCCGGTTGTCCCTCAGGGCTTTTGATGGCAACAGCACTCGTTGACTGATAGATTGATTGATTCAATCGACTGATTGAGGTCGCAGTCTTACAGACCAGATGGGGGTCAAGATGCTCAAGAAAGCAGAGGGTGTTCGTTTCACCACACACTAGATCCTTGATGTCACACTTTATCCCCCACACCCCAACCAACACACCTGACCTGCAGGCTCAGCACATTCACGTCACCACAGTCCATCAAACAGCCACCCTTAAAAAAAAGAAAAAGCTCAAAGAAGGCATGGAGCAAAGAAAACAGAGAAAGCTTAGCTTAAAATGGGCGAGGTATCCTTTACATGATTCTCCCTCTAAGGAATTTAGGCTTTTTAATACCATCTTGGAATGCACTATATATTGATACTGTATATTGCTGTTAATATAAGCAGGATTATTGTTGATAAATACAGTGGCCACCTTACCATCTGAGGCACCTCAGCGAGCTTCAGCACCCTCCTCCCTTTCATATTTGGGTGACTTAGGCCCGAAAAAGGCCCTACATGGGTGGAGCAGGAGACCCTTAATGTTTTCCTATTTCATCTGATTAAAATTCAAATACGACAACCCAGACTGTGTCTGGCTTTAGTCACTCTTCATCCACAGTCTCCCTTTTGAATCCTCTTCTTTCTGTTCCAGAACCTGAGTGCCGGGGCTCGGCAGGGCTGCCACCTCCGTAGAAGCCAGCGAGGCAGGATCTTGTTGGTCGACAATCCTCTGGGAAGTTGTGTCTTCCTGTGTAAAAGCATACAGTGGATATATGAGCAAAACAGTTGGGATTTTAGTATCCCTTTTATTAGATACAGCCTCTGTAAAGTGGGCCTCTTCTTGCCCATATAGGAGCTCAGGCCTCCCATCAGTCTCAAGGCAGCAGTTTTGAGCATGGGCAGCTTGTTAAGGGCAGTGAAGCGGCTGTGGATGCTTTGCAGACTGTGTTTATGTCTTGCCTGCTGTGACCAGCTAACAGCTGGCCCCAGCTTCTGCTCCTGCCCCAATGACTTCCTGTGATTTGTACAGTGTAGTAAACTCTGGCTGTTACACCATGTCTGCACAGAAGGCGTAGCACGTTAGCAGAGCAGCAGCAGTGCCGTCTGTGTTTAGACTGGAGGCGTTCAAGCACAGCAATGAACTGCAGGTCGCCTGAGTTTTAGAAGCACCGAAAGCCCAATACCCAATTATTGTCTTTATGAAATGAAGAGAAATTGACTCAAAATGTGAGAAATACATGGTTTTGTTACAAAATTTGTTAGAAGCAGGGTAATTCACATAAAAAGTGCAGGTGTTACAAGTTAATACATAATTTAAAGGCTACGGATGGTATCACTGGGATTTTTGGGGTCTCTGCTTTTACAATTCAGTTTTATGTATATTGTACAAGTTCACAAACAAAGCAGTCGCTGTTAATTAGAGCGTTACTTCTCTGTCTGTGAAAACTCAAAGGGGCCCATTTACCCAGGCCTGTAGGTGTTACTGTTGGTTATTTGTTTTTGCTCCTTCTTCTTCTTCAGCAGGGCCCTGTACTATGAAGTGAGTTCAACATACCCCAGGGTATCTTCCCGTTATCTGGATTCACTTACCCTCACATTGTTGTTCAGGATAAGCAGTCATGAAGCTGTTTATCCACTCACTAAGTTAATCCAGGGTTTCCCCTGCACGTTCCCATGAACAGGGTGGTGTTGGCACCATCTAATATTTATAATAATAATATTTATAAAATTAGAAACATCCTTTCTCAGATTGACGCTGAAAAGTTAATCCATGCATTTATTACTTCTAGGCTGGACTACTGTAATTCATTATTATCAGGCTGTCCTAAAAACTCCCTGAAAAGCCTTCAGCTGATCCAAAATGCTGCAGCTAGAGTACTGACAGGGACTAGAACGAGAGAGCAGATTTCTCCCATATTGGCTTCTCTTCATTGGCTCCCTGTTAAATCTAGAATAGAATTTAAAATCCTTCTCCTAACATACAAGGTCTTGAATAATCAGGCCCCATCTTATCTCAAAGACCTCATAGTACTGTATCACCCCAATAGAGCACTTCGTTCTCAGACTGCTGGCTTACTTGTGGTTCCTAGGATACTTAAAAGTAGAATGGGAGGCAGAGCCTTCAGCTTTCAGGCCCCTCATCTGTGGAACCAGCTCCCAGCTTGGATTTGGGAGACAGACACCCTCTCTATTTTCAAAATTAGGCTTAAAACTTTCCTTTTTGATCAAGCTTATAGTTAGGGCTGGATCAGACGACACTGAACCACCCCTTAGTTATGCTGCTATAGGCCTAGGCTGCTGAGGGGGGGTCCCATAATGCACTGTTTCTTCTCATTCACCTTTATTTACTTGTTTATACTTCACTCTGTATTTAATCATTATTATTAATCTCTGACTCTCTTCCACAGCATGTCTTTTGTCCTGTCTCTCTCCACTCAGCCCCAACCGGTCGCAGCAGATGACTGCCCGTCCCTGAGCCTGGTTCTGCTGGAGGTTTCTTCCTGTTAAAAGGGAGTTTTTCCTTTCCACCGTCGCCAAGTGCTTGCTCATAGGGGGTCATTTTGACTGTTGGGTTTTCTCTGTGTTATTGTAGGGTCTTTACCCACAATACAAAGCGCCTTGAGGCGACTGTTTGTTGTGATTTGGCGCTATATAAATAAAATTGAATTGAATTGAATTGAATCTAATCAATCTAAAATGGGTGATTCACGGGTCACATGACATTTCTTCCACAGAAAATGATCCCTATGAGTGCCACCTACTCCTGAGACGTTATCAAATGGTTATCAAATAACAAACATGCCAATAAAATGCAACACTGCTGTAAAAAGGACAAAAGATGAATGCAGCAGCAAATCATTAATCTGGTGATTTAGTCCGCAGAGCAGTAAAATAAACATTTTACAGTTCATTAGTTTCTGGCTGTGAGCGCGCTCTGTGCTACTGTTTATTTGTAAGGTGGCAGCTGCACATTAGAGCCCCAAAACTTTAAACTGGATCCACTTAAACATTAAATATTACAGCCTGAGAAATCGCTTTAGTTTCTCGGCAGATCAGAGTGAAATTAATTTGACTGACTGAGCAGGTATTCTTGGTGTGTGTTGTGTTCTGCAGTTCCAACAGTGCGAAAGAGACTTTGCAGCACATTAGAATCAAGTATATAAACATTTATACATTTTTCTACATCACCAAATTAATACACGCACATTCACGTGACAATGCAACACAATTCACATTTCATTCAGTGCTTTTAGTAAGGTATGGCTTAACAAGCTGCACATATAAAACTATTCCCCCAGCAGAGACTATATTGTGCTTTTAGACAGGCCGTAAATAAATCAGTGAAAATGTGTCGCTTCCAGCTGAACTGAAGCTGACACTCTGAACATAACCTGCTCCCGACAGTTTTAGTTTTTATTCTCTCAGCTGCAGACGCAGGGCTATTCAAGGGTTTGAGAGTTAAGATTAAATATAAAAACACTGTCAGCTGCAAGTGCTCCCCCTCAGCCTCCTGGCAGTAGGATCTTTAGGTAGCACGAATCCTCTGGAAGCACGAGGTCTAGAACACATAATTACCTTTTCTCAGTAGATCTTAATGGGATGCATTTGAACCTTATTCAGCACATTGATTCAAAAGCAAATGGTAAGAACCAGGAATAAGGAATGCTAAAATTATAATAAATATAAACCACTGGGAATACTCTCACTCTATCTGACTGGCATTATTATGGTAAAAACTAAGTTGTCCAAGATTTTTAGTAGATGCATCTGTGCCATTACTTTTAATATTCCAGGTCACATGGCTCTCATGTTATCGCGTTAACAAAGTTGAAAATTGGCTGCCCACCCGGCAGGGTGATGACAGAATTCAAACATAGGCTTAGTACAAATTAGAGGTGTCAGGAAGTACAGTGTAGGTGTCCTGTTTAAGATCATATTTTAACACTTACAGAAAAATAAACCTGTTGTGAAATTGTTAGCTACCAACAGAAAAAAAACAGCTTGTGTCTACAAATCTATATTTACTACTTATTGGTCAGTGATTTCACACCTGCTGATCTCTAATCTGGAATATAACCTGCTCCAGAGCAGGTTAGGTTTGCAGCATAAGTTACTCTGATAGCCCGGTAAAGAAGTGAACTACCTTCATAGTACAGAAAACCCGGGTTTAACCCTGAAGTTACCTGAATAAGCCAAAATCCTGCCTCACAGTATAGGGCCCAGAAGATGGTCACGTGGTTAAGCCTGTGTTTACTTACTTGCTCTGAGAATCGATGATTCACCTGATCTGTGAACTCTTGCATCTCTCCTTCCTCACCGTTTGAGTGGCAGCTCGGACTTGGCACCTCGATTCCGTGGCTTTCCAAAATGGCAGCTTCTGGTTGTGTCAGACAAAGAAACAGAGATCAGATAAATACAGAGTATAGAAAATGTGCATGTAAATTATTGAATGCCAGCAGAAGCAAACATTTCCAAACGCTTCTTCTTGTCATTCCTAAAATTTGATCTTCCTCACCTATATTTGCTCTCCTCTTCATCTCCTTCCGACGATTGGCGAACCAGTTGTAAACCTTCAGCGCCGTCACACGTTCGAACTCAGACAGTTTACAGCCTGCGGATTGAAACAAAATATACAACAGTTACATTTTGCCAGTATTTTATACTGAAATTCCAGGCACTGCTTATGAATGCTGTGTTTCTCTGCCTGCAGGCTGTCACTCAGCTGCCCCTACAGAACGTCCCTTTTCCTACTTACCTACTCCAACTCCACTATCTTGTACTGAAGCTTCCAACAGTTCTCACCCTGCTGCTGGTACTGCCTCTAGTGGCCCTCCAGAGGATGTATCACTGGATCTTTAGAGCAGAACAACATTGTGGAGTTGGGAGTCTGTCTGAAGTAGGAGACTCACTTGGAGAGACAGCTGAGTTACATGGAGGACAGGCAACAGCAGCCCGTGGACAAGATGAGGCTGGCTGGTTAGCAATGACCAAACTGGAGTTACAATAGTAATAATGAGACTCCAGTGCTTGTGGAGTGGCCCTAACAGATCGAAGAGAGACATCCTTAACCTGCATCTGAACAGGAAGCAATAGGCATCAACTTGGTGACCAGACACCACAGAAATGACATTCTGTGAATCTGAGCGACTACGAGCATAATAGCCGCTGGTGATGCCAAATCCAATGCGGTTACTGAGAAATAAACTTTTCTCATCTTCCAGGCGAGTGACCTAAGCATCTACCGATGAGAGTGAACTGAACTGTTGATTGGCCTGGTAGTAAATAACAGTAAAGGGTTACTTAGGCAACAAGAGCTTGGACTGTCCACAAACGACCAACCATCAGCTTCAAAGAGCTGTGAAAATAGCTCGACTTTTTCTTCGAAGCAACCGAGCTAAAAATGGTTAACCAGTTACAGTCAGCAATTAATTACCTGTTGGTCAATTTAGCAAGAACTAACTGAGAACAGCCTGTTTTATTCTGCACAGCTGCCTTTAGACTTTTCTAGCGCCTCTTACTACCTGGTTTCTGGATGACAGAGTTGCAGGCGTTGGCGATCTCCTCCCGCTTCGCCTCATCCGGGTACTGGTTCTCCATGAAGAAGCTGGAAGAGAAGAACAGCCGCTCTATTGGCAAAGAGTTAAATCGTCCTGCATCACAGGCATCTATTAGACGATGTGCGGCACCAGTCGGAGCCGAGCCAGCCACACCCTAATTTTACACCTCATCAATTGTTGGGCTTCGTATTGAACGGCCGGAGAGTTAAGGACAATGTTTACAGAGAGAGAGAGCAGCGGGAAGGGTTCACACCGCACAGGAATAGATTAGTGAATGCATTTCTGCAATTCAAGCGTTGCATACTCAAAACTCTAAATATGACTAGTTTTTAGTAAAAGCTTATTATTTTTATCCAAATGAGGATCACAGTAATGATTATTTTTCTCTTTGCTCTCCAAATTTTCATTATCCATATCTTGCTTTTTTGTCTCTCCAAGGGTGAGAAAGAATCATTATCTCACATTACAAAACACAGGGATCAATTTCTTCCAGCCCTCTTGTCCTCTCACCCTCTGAGATGCCCTATCCTCCCTCCCTCCTCCTCCTCACTCACACACATCATCTTCACCTCTACTGTATCGTCCTTGGGTCTGAACTAGCTCATAAGGATCAGCACTGCAGTAGAATTGCGTAATCCCGGGGTACAGCTGGTGAGTGTTGTCTGTGTGCTCTTATTACTTTGAGTGCCCAGACTGCACCCTATACTTACAGCAACCATTTAATAGAGAAATCAATTGCACACAGCGGGCACTGTGCTCCTCTTTCTCAGCATCCGTCTAGGTTACTGAGAAGACTGTCTGGGACAGATATGTTCCAGAAGGCAGGGTCACAGTAGCCCTAATGAAAAATGACATCATAAACTGAACCAGTTCTGCTCAGGCAGGAAGAACAGGAAGCCATGGCAAAAAGCCATAACGGAGGTATATGCTGGAAAGGATTTTAATATTGACAGTTACTTTAAGCAACGCTGCATTTCTGTTCCAACAATTCAAGTACAGACATGGTCAAACTCTCTCGTCTGCTTTCGAGGAGCTTTTTATGGTTCAGAGCAGCACATAAATTTAATGTGAGTACAGCGCCCGACCACAGGAGCAGAAAAGTCTAAAAATCCAGAAACGTTACGGTCAAACTTGGTGATTTTAGAGCTGAAACAGTTAATTGTTCAGTTACCAGCTGAAGATTTTCAATTAATAATCTAAGGGGCCACAGATATTCATGGTGACATTATATTATATTTTTTCTTTTTAATTCAGTTAAGTTTTGTAATTTTTCAGAGTGGGTTTGCTCATTCCAGTGTAGTTTTTAGTGTATTTAGTGTAGTTTTAGCTTTGCTTTTATTAGTTTCAGTGCTTGTTTTAGTCTTTGCACTTATTATGCGGAGGGGGGGGGCATTTGTCAGGGGCCAGATCTCAAATAAACAGAATAGATATTACACCACAGGCACGGCACGTTTTGAAGGCAGGTGACTCACAGTCATGCAGATGTCTCAATAAGCAAAAACACCAAACCCTCTCTAGGCAAACACTAAAACTCAGGACATTTCCTGATGATTTTTAAAATTTTAATTTTAGTTTTTCAAGTTCACAAAATCATTTCAGTTGCTTTTAAAAAAAGACTTTCAAAAAGCTTTTTTTTTTCTCTTTTCAGTTCATTTGAACTTTTGTCACAGCTAGTTTTAGATTTTAGTTTAGTTTTAGTTCACTATAATAACTTTGGTCACATGAAGGAGTGAGTGAATTTTGATTTCAGGAAGCTTTTGTATTCCAGCAATTATGAAAAAAACACAACCTAATAAAACAGTGATTTTTTTTTCTTCTTTAAACAAAGCTCTTATTCCATCTGGTGTCCTCGGGCTTAACTGACTCAGAGTAGAGCCTCTGCTCCTCCACATCTTAAGGAGCCAGTAAAGGAGGTTCCTGAATACCTCCTTGATGCGACGTTTCGGGCACGTTTAACTGGGAGGAGACCCTGGGGTAGGACACACTGGATAGATTGTCTCTTTGTTGGCTTGGGCGCCCCTCTTGTCCAACCCTCCGTCCCCAGAAGTGTAGGAGGAGGCAGCAGGGGGGAGGGAGGTCTGGGCGTCTCTGCTTAAATTGTCAACCTGATGACCCGAACCCAGGAAAGTGGCAGAAAATGGATAGATAGATGGCAAACTTCCTCACCTCTCCATAATTGACTGGCACTCCTTCCTCCAGGTGAACCGGCTTCCTCTGCGCAGCCTCAGTGGACCGCCCACTATCCCCGCTCTGTCGCCTGCCATGATCCCTGTCCTCCAATCAGGTTCCTCCTTCACCAAAGAACGCATCGATAAGGTGGCACCTGAAGAAGGCAGAGGATGCAACTTCACTTTCCAAGACTATATTTACCTATTTTAAACAACAGTGACAAAACAAAAAGAATCTAAACAATAAAATGCTCCTCAATATGTCTGAGGCACATATTCGCAGTCTGACTTGCAGCATAAGCTTATTTCCAACCCTCTGCTGAGATTTCAGTTCCCAGATCTTTGCTCCGTGTATTGAGCTTACATTGAAAACTCTCTGCGTCAGTCCTTCAACAGCAGGCGTTTGTGGTGGTCAAGTAAAGTGCTTTTTAAAAAACATCCCAGCTGTACTTAGTTAAAAAAAAAAAGTTTTCTTTTCAGATTACATTTATGCCTCAGACTTTCAAAGGACATGTCAACAAAGTTTGATGATACTGATCTTGAATCTTTTCAAGTCCTTTAAAGCATCTTCTCTTATATGTATTGAGGTTAGATCGATTTTGAAACAATTTACCTGTGAAGAATTGAGGGTAATAATCGTAGTGCTGCTCCTTGGAGCAGCTGAAACCAGTAAGTTAGATTTGAAGTTAGAAGGTGAAGTCAAAATCTATCAGCTACATTGTAACTAGTTAGTTTACTATCTGTGGATCTTTATGAAAACACTGTCATAAAGAGGTTGGGTGGAATGGACCAGAAAGACATTAAACAGAGAGTAAGAGACCCACTTCTAGATAAATGTATAACTACATTCAAATCATATCCTTTTGCTACAATGGTGAGCTGGATATGAAACTTATGGAGCCATTTCATTTTAGCATTAGAAATATAAGTTTAACAGCCATTTGAGGCTGCTGTAAAGCACCTGAGCCGACAGAGTGGGTACAGGCTGATTAGCATGCAGGTCTCCTGTGGCAGGCTGCCGATGCCAGGGGGCGCAGGGAAGGGCGCAGTTACCTGGCTGGGCCTGGGCAGCTGCGGCTGCAGCAGTGTACCACGGCAGCAAGTGCATCAGCAGCTCTCTCTGCCTGCTCCACGATGGGTTGGGGTTGAGGTTGGTGTTGGGATTGGGGAGGATGTTGGGGAGGCTGCCACTTGCCCCTGCTACCGTCCCGTCTCTGTCCCCTCCCCTGGCCCTGGGACTCACGCTGTGCTGGCTTTCACTCCACCTCAGCCCTTCAGTCGGGACAAAACCAATAGTCAGGCAAGCCACCGCCATGGGATATAGACACCAGCCGTGGCAATAACTGGAGGCTGAGAGTTTGCATCTATGTCTCTGGATTACCTGACACACTCCTGTAGACCTGCCGTGAAATTGTAAATTTAATCAACAAATATCTTCTTTGTAGTATCAGTGGATTCGCTGATCAGAAATTTAACCGACAACACTGCTTCTTTACAGATTAATCGTGGGCAGGTCAATAGGAGCTTACGTAAGAAGCAAAGCACTATGGCCACTTTGGGTCGGAAACATTGCAGACAAAGTAATTATTGTTAGTATCACTGTTAATAGCTTGCTTGTTAGCCATGTGGGAATGAAAACCAGCACCAGAGTACCTCCAGCGTCAGAGCTGGGAACTACAGAGGAGCTAAAGCAAAGCCTGGGCGGGGCGGTGTGGAAGGGGAAAAAAATAAAGGATTAAGATGAAAGGAGACAGCAGGGACAGCAGATGGTCCATCAGCGGCTTTGTTTATTTCACACACTAACAATGTAAAGAAGAGACTTTTTGACATGATTTAGTGCAGGTGCATGCTGTTTGACACTAATCAATAAAAGCTGGGAGCATCTTGAGCTGACATTCGTTGCCGTGTCGTCGCTGTTTTAATGCGTGCCGAATTTGCATCCTAGGACGTGGAGAGGTCAGCACTGACCCAAGCTGTTACTCTAGCCTGTGCAGACGAGCTGCATTCACCCGCTAAAGTTTCATTTCCCAACCAGAAGCCTTAACGCTATCGATTAGAATCTCCTGTGACGGGACTACCTTTATCGTTTGTCTTTGCTCTGAAAATATAGATTTGTCTCATATCCTTGCTCGACCTCGCAGCCCTTGTGGACCAGGTTGGAGTTAACAGAAGGACTTAAAGGTGCGTGGGTTTACCATGCGGGAGGATAGTGGGCAGGTAAAGAGGAGGAGGAGAGATGGATGGGGACGGGTTAGCAAGCAGTGGTTCACATTCAAGACACACAAGACATATTATCCCTTTTTAATATGAGCCTTCTGTTATCTAATCTACAGTGTAATCTTTCATCATTAACCTGACATTCAACCTTGAGCCACTGATCTGTACCCTCTCATAATTATTCGAAAATCTATTATTCCTCTGAGGATCTATGTCCCACTCACCTCCGCTGTAAAAGTCAAATGTTACACGTGTACCTCCCGGCCCGCATCTCACCTGGGTTGTTCCTCTCCAGCAGGTACCAGCGGTAGAAAGCTCTGCGTTTGGAGTCGCTCATCTCCAGGCCCTGCTGCAGCAGCCACTGGGAGATGTAGCTCTGGCTGATGCCTGTGCGCAGGAGGTGACACACGTTATTTTAACAGGTTGGAGACAATGACTTATGTCATGGCCGCACCAGCAGCATCGGCGCTGGAGAGATCGGCTGCGTTCCAGCTCTGGAATACTACTGTTAAGCTAATGAAGCCACCTCGACATCAATATTTTAATTAAGGTCGCAATGTAGTACAATCTATTTTCAGGAAATGAGTAGAAAAAGTTTACTGACGTGAACCTGCTGCTATTGCAAACACACATATTACCTACTGCACTGTTACAGCTAACATCAGTGTGAGCCCATTAAAAGGCTCTTTATAACTTTTCTGGCTTAGTGCGGTTATTTTTCATTTTATTTTATTGTTTCCAAAAGTCAGAATAACTGGATTTTGCAAACAAGTCAAAATTACTAACTACTAGATTGGTATGCAACTATTTTTAGTGTTTCTTTGCCACAGATGACAGTTTAGTGAATCTCTTTGAAGTATGTTAGTCAGACAAAGCAAAGGATTTGAAGACTTTGATCCATAGTTTTCACCAGGATTTGTCCCAGTGTGTGTTGCAAACCTGACAACCCACTGGCCTAACATGACCACCCACACTAGGAAATTTTGTATTTTTTGTTTTTTAAGATATAACCCCCAACATTAGCTTAGCTCATGTATCCTACACATCAGTAACGCCCCATTACTAACAGAAGCCCCCTGACATGTTCAACACATGGTGTTAAAGCTAAGAGCTAATGGTATGGTTAGGTTTCTATGGAACATGTGCAGCTCACATCTAAGTATCTGTAATGGCTCATTACAGATGATTGGTTACCTGGTCTTGAATAATCACATACAAGGTCTCGGTTAATCAGGCCCCACCTTATCTTAAAGACCTCATAGTTCCGTATCACCCAAATAGAGCACTTCATTCTCAGACTGCTGGCTTACTTGTGGTTCCTAGGATACTTAAAAGTCGAATGGGAGGCAGAGCCTTCAGCTTTCAGGCCCCTCTTCTGTGGAACCAGCTCCCAGCTTGGATTCGGGAGACAGACACCCTCTCTATTTTTAAGATTAAGCTTAAAACAATTCTTTATGATAAAGCTTATAGTTAGGGCTGGATCAGGTGACCCTGTACCATCCCTTAGTTATTCTACTATAGGCCTAGGCTGCTGGGGGGTTCCCATAATGCATAATGTTTCTTTTCATTCACCTTTTTTACTCTGTTTATACTTCACTGTTTTTAATCATTAGTTATTATTAATCTCTGTCTCTCTTCCACAGCATGTCTTTTGTCCTGTCTCTCTCCCCTCAGCCCCAACCGGTCGTGGCAGATGACTGCCCGTCCCTGAGCCTGGTTCTGCCATAGGTTTCTTCCTGTTAAAAGGGAGTTTTTCCTTCCCACTGTCACCAAATGCTTGCCCATAGGGGGTTGTTTTGACTGCTGGATTTTCTCCGTAATTATTGTAGGGTCTTTACCTTACAATATAAAGCCCCTTGAAGCGACTGTTTGTTGTGATTTGGTGCTATACAAATAAAATTGAATTGAACTGAATTGCATTTTTTTTTTTTTTTTGCATTTGGTGACCAATTGCAAGTAGTTGCAGAAACTGCTTTTGATTGTGAAGTGATTGCACGGGTTACCTGGTGGGAGGCAACCTGCCTCCGAGAACTCGCGGTCTGACACAGACAGACTGAACTCACTCTCAGACTAGTGAAGGTTTGCAAATAATTGCCGTCTAATTTATAAATGCAGAGAGATTGTCACCACATTGCAGTTAATCTGAACCAGTCTACACCGATAAGCACAACTTGTCTACAATGCATCTCTCTGCATGAATTCTAGTAAAATTCCTATATGGCTATATGCCTATATGGCAAGGCTGCCATGCAGCTATATAATTTTGCAGCTAAATCACTATCCTGCAGTAACTGTGTCACTATTTGTGGAGGGATTTCTGAATTTCTGTTTCAAGTCTATGAGGTTCTAACTGGACTCTTTATGTAAGTAGTGAATGTGAATTTCTGATTAATTTCTTTGTTTGTAGACAGCAACAGATTTGGAAATTTTTCCAATTTCTCAGTTAATCACTTTACTATCACCAACAGATTGCATGTAACTGCCAATTTGACTCCATTCAATCGCAAAACGATAGCAGACCGACTCCATCGTATTGGAGTTATATTGCCATCTTGACACACCAAAGTCGCTTTGAAGACGCCAACTGACTGCCAGTGGTTGCAGACCTGGTCCCCATCTTCAAAGCCAACAAGATTGCAAGTTCACTGAACATGGACACAATCGTTTTGGTTGTGCTGCAGCTTCCAACCACTGTTTTCCTAGTGTGACATACGTGCAGCATTAAAACATATTGGCCAGCAACTCACATCAACCCAACAGAAGATGTCAGTAATGATGCTTTTTGGCCCCACACGAGTAAATCTTGAATGTAATAAAAGTGCATGTTAAAGTGACCACGAGTGAAATGAAACTGCAACAACTTTACCAGCCTTAAACATCAATAAATTTAATACACTTGCAACTTCGTAGAAAACATAAGATGATTTTAATACCTCGTTTTCTCTCATTTTCATGTCAGATTTTTTAAAGACTTTCCAGTGACACTGACAAGAGGCTGTTTTGAACATGAGCAAACAAACCGAACTAACTGCTGCACACACTGGAGCATTTTACCAAAAGTTCAACAGCAGCTGACCAGCCACACAAACGTAACCTTTTAAGGTAAAAAAAAAAAAAAATGCTCATGCCGAGCTATGGATATGCTAGCACAGCATAAAAGAAGTTAACAACAAAACCGCAGCAGTTTGGAGACATTTCACAACAGCTTTTCTTTGTACGTCTGCAGTAGTTTCAGTCGTATCAATACTCCACATCAGCAGATGCCAGAAGCCAAGATATCAGTATTGAATTGGAACTGGCAAAAGCTGAACCGGTGCATCCCTTAGCTAGTTACACTTCATTTTGCAGTTTAGAAGCACGAGTGAATGAGCTGGCAGAGAGAACCAGAGCAAAAAAAGCTGGAATGCAGCTTTTGATTTGTTCTATAAAGAATCTTTATGTTTGTTTTGTTTCTTAATTCAATCAAGACAACAAGATTTAAAATCTATTTCAATGTTGAGCTCTGCCACGGCCCTCACTGTGCTATCAACAGTTTAATAATCTAGAATGTCACAGAAAAGCAGAGTACCTGTAACTTGGCCCACGATTGCCTGAGAGATCCTGCGATTGTTGAGAAAAGTTTTGATCTCTTCTTTCACCAGGTTGCTGTCTCTCCTGCAAAAGCAACAAAAGGCCCCATCATGCCATAAGAACCATTACACGGTGGTTAAAACACCAGCCTTTGCTCTGATTAACCTTATTCACTGCTGCTTCTCTTTTTTCAGCCATCCCTAAGCACCTGACCTGAATTAACTCCATGTAAATTCTGGAGAATAAGCCTTCACCTCTGGGAATAGTAGCTGTCATTATCTGATGTTATTATAGTCTCTCTACTATTCCTTTGGTCTCTCTAGCACCACCATCCTCCCCCTCTCCTTTTCTTACCTCATGTACTCCTCCACCTTTTCCTCCAGGTCCCACTCCTCCTCTCCCATCATATCGTAGCTGAACGACCGCTGAACTGCTACGGTGGGAGGATAGAGGGGCGGAGGAGAGGCCTCGTAGCTGTTGCTGGGGGACAAGGCGGCGCCGTCCAGGCCGGAGGTCTGCGTGGTTGCGGAGGCCAGGGAGAGAGAGGAGGTCGAGGAGGATGATGATGAGGACGGGGCTGGGGCAGCAGTAGTGGGGGCATTGTTGGAAGGGGCGGGGTGAGAGTCACAGTGGGATGGGCGGTGGTCCGGGTCCAGCCTCTCCAGGGACTCTAAAGCGTGGATGATCTGAGGTTTAGTCATGCCGGACAGGCGCAGGCGCTGCAGGAGGTCGATTTGCTCGATGGTGTAGCGGGGCTCCACCTCACAACACTCCATTCTGGCATCTGCATACAAAAAATGTGTTGGTTTATCAAGGCAAACAAATGAAACACCAGACCAAACGTGTAAATGAATCGGAACCAACCATCACCCTATTAATGCAACCAAGAGCTGCACGGCTGGGCTGATTTCTCACCAGATAAACAGCACCACGAGACTTCACAGAGTCTTACCAAGACATACACAGCTATATTTATCCCCACTCAACACCATTCATAGACCTTAAATAGAGATAATATGTTGCAGACTTTTTCAGAACCTGCAGAGAAATGATCAAAGGAATATTAATAGATGAGAAAGGCACACAAAGCAGAATTCAAACACTTTGAAGAAGTTTATTTATACTGACACTTTAAATGCAAATCTGATTCAAGTATTTTGGTAACGTTAATACTTGAGAAACCACATAACTTTGAGTGAAAACATGACGGGGTTATAAAACTGCACTTAGGAAAACAGAGCACGCTGCACAGTTCTCCCGTGAGGAACCCTTTGGGTCATTCAAAAAATTTTGGCCACCTTTCAAATGCTTGGCACACACACTTAGGCTAACCTTGCTCCATTTGTCCGAGGTGGAATTAAAGTAAGATCACCCTGGCATACATAACCTAACATCAGGTCCCCCTCGGCTGAGTCATATCGTTCCTTCACTTTTTTAAAGTCCCGCAAGGCTGCAGGGAGCCTAATCCTAGTACTCACCAATAATTAGACACTAAAAAGTTAAAATAACATTAAAGTCTTCTTGTTTAAATGTAGAAATTTGACATGATCTTGCCTACTTGTAAAGCAGGGGCATGCCCATCCAGAGTGGGGGCACCTTGTGCCACCAGTTCCCTGGAATATGATTGCCCCCACCATCAGTGCTACTGGATATTTTCTCGGGAAATAAGGTAGCAGCCAAAAGTGCCTTTACTTTACTGAGGAGCACTTTAATTGTACTTTATTTAAGTGTGTCTATGTCATGCTATTTTCTACTTCGACTACAGTATATTTTGGATGAAACTAAAGATTTAGTTGCTTATTATTTTAATTTTACATAGACTTTAAAATATTAATCTCTCAATAATGTATGTAATGTACCGTCAGTAAATAAGAGATTAAAATCATCTCCAGCTGCAGATCACTGTTATACAATATCATGCATGTAACACTGCATGGGCACTTTCACTTCAGACATATTAATTATGATGCTGAAACTTTTGTACTTTTACTTAAGCAGAATGATAAATTTCAAACATCCTGCCTCGTTCTTGGATGAAAATAATGTAATTTAATGATTTTGTCCACTTTCGCATAACTACAAACAATACACAGTGATGCTGCTACAACAAAACAGCCTTTAAAAGTTCATCTTATTAAATTGGTGCTCTGGAAAAAGTTAACTTGCTGGATTTTTGTAAATTCTTCTATAAGTGATGCGCTTACAAGGTGGAGCGCAGTGATTTAACCGGCCATGCAGAACTAAGCAGCTGGCTGGCTTTGAATTTTTCTTTTCTTCTTATTTTTTTTAAGTACGCTGTCTCTACATTGTAGATCTTACCTGATGGAGGGGGTGACACGGACAGGCGCCCCGGGAGTGGTTCAGTGCGTGGGGTCGCAGTGGGGACACACCACTGTCGCATGGCTCAGTGAAGTTCAGCTCGGCTGGACCTCTACGGAGTCACACAAGAGACTTGCTGCAGTGTGTTGCCTCTTTTAGCATCCTGCCAAACCTGCAACAGCAGATCACTCCCCTATGCTGGCTAAGCTAACGCCGTCAACTCTAGTTGGTTCTCCTGAGCGCCAACCTCCCATCAGCTGCTGCTCCGCTGTCCCGTCACCCTGAACGAGACTAGAAAGCGGAAGCAATGCTTGCAACCTTCAAAATAAGACACACTGGTAGCGACATAGCAATAACCACTCTTAACATCATATTGTACACAGAGACAGAATTAAACTACATTTAGAAGCGATTTGTGATCTAATTACTGAAGACTGTTTTCTCGCTCTTTTGCTTAAAAATATGACCACTAATTATACTTCTATTTTGAAAAACTTAGGAAAAGACGCTGTTGAGTGTGGTTACCTTCACACAACTGCTGTTTCTGCTAACAACTTACCTAAAACTTGCACTCTGGAGGCAATATAAACACTATTTCAAGCAGGCAACTGTTCACGAAACATGTATGGTTCTAAACTGCCACAACCAAACATCTGAAGTGTTGGGTCTTAGGGCTGGGACACAGCCAGCTGCTAACGAGTTAGCTCACTTGCTAGCTAAGTTAGCTGGTGGCTAGTAGCGGATCGTCCCGTCGCGGAGCACCTCTCTTACCTCCCGTTGCTGTGGAGAGACGGCTGCAGCCGGCTGGACGGACAGGGCAGATAATTAAAAGTGGTGGAGAAAGTAGCTGTCCTCTGTTTTTCGCTATAGAAACCAAGTCCTGGGTTTAAGGCGAACGGTTAACTTAACGAGTAGAGGGTAAACGATGCGGGGTCATGTTGTCTTTCAGCTATGCAGCGGGGAAATAGTATATGCAAACGAGAGGAGCCCGTCTCAGTTGTGACCCCTCACCCGACAGTACCGTGAAGGCAGCGAGAATTATCATTATGATTTCCGGTTGTACAGTGCATGCTAGAAAATACCTTCGCTGAATTTAAACACGAACGGCTACTAACATGGAGCTGAGAGTAACATTTTAATCAAAGGGTCTGAAAAGCAACAGTGCTCGTGCATGTATTTCGTTTGCGCAGCTTCAGAGGCATTTAATGTCTCTAATTAAAATGTTTATTGTTTTATTTTGGTCAGGTAGTTCTGAATTATGCCACTAAATCTGTTTTCCTTGACGCAGCGACGCCCAATACATAAGTGGGTCTGTCTGCAGACCGTAATAAGCTCACATGAATAGGAGATAAACAACAACTGTGATGACTGGATAGAATGAGAATACGGGTGTTCTTGGCTTGAAATACCCTGATTAGTCCTGAACTAAGTCCACAAAAGGATGAGCACTAAACCTTACTTTGTGGGTTACTTTGTGTTTGCAAGGTAGTTGTGGTTTAGTGCCAAGACGCAGTACTGCACACATTTTGCATAGTGAAAATTATTCAGCACCATTTACTGATTCACTCAAGGCCGTTTTTTTTTTTATTGCCCAAACAAATTTTTTTTATGCTTCAGCCCCCAATCCAAGATATTAACAATGGTAAAAAAAACAAAACAAACAAAACAAAAACAGGTTATTAATTCATAGATCATAAGACAACTGTTAGAGAGCAATAAAAACAGAAAATCTTACAAAAGTATCAACAAATTATGAAATAGAACTGAAAAACGCCTTTACATGTATGACTTGATTCGGGCTTAGGTTCTGCTGCTCAGTGTCATGTCATATAGACACTCATGTTGTGAGACACTTCTGTCTCTCTGTGTGAAACTGGAAAAAACTGTTCTGTAAAACAGAGGTGCACATAACACTTTATACACATCACTTTTGGTGTTCTTGTGCATCTTCCCTTGTTGTCACATATAGTTGGCCAGCGTGATGTATTATCCAAGCAGACATCATGCCAGCATGTCATCACTGCCATGACTATCTAATGAAAAAAAAAGGCCATAGTATTGTTTTTTTGTTTTGTTTTTTAGGGCTGGGGTTACCTTGCCAAACATACTCTAACCCTGACTCTGCAAGTTTTCCTCAAGAAGTACCCCTTATCACACAATGCTGCCCTGCTGTGCTGAAGAGGGTTATCTGTTTTGCATAATGTTGGAAGTAGTCTTTAAATCCTTTACTCAAGTAAGAGTAGCAATGTGAAAGTACTTGTTTCCAAAGGATAAGTCCTGCAATTAAAATTCTACTTGCAGTAAGAACAGTGGTATTATTGTTAAAATATGCATAAAATACTCAAAGTATTATGCATGTCATTATAATTCATAATAATAATGGCCTACCTGCAACAAAAGGCCGGATTAATTAGGTTTGGTTTTTTTTTTTAATTATGAAGAACAGAAAATTTCCTTTTTTTTAGTGGAATTTTTCTGGCTCCCCAGCTGCTGGAATATTTTCGTGAGTTTTTTTTTTAACAGTGCACTTTTTCATAGCGACCAGAGGTTGCCAGGGGTTCAGTGACCGGTCTCTAGAATGGGGTGAATGGGGTGTCGGCGATCAATTTCGCAGCAGTTGCCAGCAACCTTCAGCAGGCACTCACCAACTAATCGAGAAATACACATTTTTCCAACTCGTGGTTGTCGGGGTGGGGGGTGGGGGGGGTCACTGACTCGTGTCTAGGTCTGTGAGACTGGCTCCAAAGATTCAGTGTGGGATTAAGACTTTTCCATGGCACATATTTCTGTAAAGTAGGTAGCCTCATGTTGCAGATGGGGTCATCTCATTCTCTTGACTGAAATTTTGTCCGTTTTTGGTTTCTTATTCCTGCCATTTTACTATTTTTTTGTGGAATCTTGAATGTTAAACTTTATCTAACAGTTGGAAGAAAAGCCAGACTGATCATTTTATTATAAATAGAAGTATGCAGACGGTTTAGATGCACCTCTGTCCTGAATTATATTGTGTCAGGTCTTCTCTTGGACCTCTCCTTCTGTGTAGGCTGTAAACTACAGGCACCTCACTATAGCATTGTTGCATCTTTGTACCTCAGTCCTCTCCAAGAGTGAATATCAGCTGTTGAGCTAACCTAATACACCTGGATTTCATTGTCCAGCTTCATGCAGACAAGTACAGTGTCATAACCATATTATACAGTCTGTGGTCTAACCCCAAAGGAATACTTGATTCTGGCTGATGTGGTTCTTTATAGCTACTCTAAAGTTATTGTCCACTGTAGAGCTGAGTAGCCAGCCAGCAGACTGCCTTCCTATTGAAGGTCGATATACAAGAAAGTTATTAATGCAGGGCCGACTTTACAGGTTTAAAATGGAGAGAGAGATTAAAACTTTTGTCTTTCACAAAGCTGCTGCATCTTTGTCTTGTTGTTGTTTTTCTTTATTTGATTCTATGGCATTTCTTTAAATGTAAAACTCCAGGACGCTGTTGGGTTTGTGTCAGTCTCCCTCTCTGTTAGTCGAGGTCTCTGTTATCACCAGTTCCAGAAGTGACTGTAGCTGAAGAATGAGTCTCTGTTTGCTTTGTTCAATATCCCTCCCTCCCCTTGAACGTGTCCCAAGAAGGCAGCAGTATTAAGTACATTATTAAAGAACCTTTGTGCTTGACATGCCCAGTTCAGAGTGTGTTCAAGCGAGCTGTATTTCAGCAGTGTGGCCCACTTTTGGGATTGTTTTTTAGTGCTCTATTGCTTCAAGGAGGTCCAACCCAACATCTGAAACAACTCCATGAACTGGCTCTTCCTGGAGGGCCTCCTCAGTGGGGCAAACAAGTACTCCACAGCTTTTGGTCGAGTCTGGCTCGCCATAGTGTTCATCTTCAGGCTCTTGGTCTTCTTGGTGGCCTGTGAAAAGGTCTGGGGTGACGAACAAAAGGACTTTGACTGCAACACCCGCCAACCTGGTTGTCACAATGTCTGCTACGACTACTACTTCCCCATCTCCTACACCCGACTCTGGGCTCTCCAGTTGATCTTTGTGACTTGTCCATCCCTTCTCGTTACTCTCCACGTTTCCTACAGGAAAGATCGGGAGCGTAAGCACCGGCAAAAGCACGGAGAAGACTGCCCCCCTCTGTACGATAACACAGGGAAGAAACGAGGGGGTCTCTGGTGGACCTACTTTTTCAGCTTGCTGTTCAAGATAGCTGTGGATGGCATGTTTGTCTTCCTGCTGTTCTACCTCTATGAGGCCGCCTTCTTCCCTCCGCTGGTGAAATGCAGGGAACAGCCATGTCCCAATGTGGTGGACTGCTACATTGCGAGGTAAGGGGTACCTTTAAGGTTCTAAATGGTCGTACATTTGGAAATCACGGTCTTATATCATGTGTTCTCACTTCCACTGTGTTTCCCAGGCCCACAGAAAAGAAAATATTCACTGTCTTCATGGTGGTAACCAGCTTCGTGTGCATGTTCCTCACTCTCTGTGAGGTGTTATATCTGTGCGGGAAGAGGTTTCGGGAAAGCTGCAAAAAAGGACCTCGTCCTGTGAGCGACAACTCCTTCCTGATGTCCAGAGTTCCCGTGAGTGGAAAGGAAAACTCCCCGTTCAATGAGCCTGTTCCGGAGAAGACCGTCACCAATGGAGAACCGGGCCAGAAGGGTTCAGCCCCACCTTACAGCGTGTCAGAGACATAATGAGCTTCACTTTAGAAAACAAAGCCAAAAACTTAGCAACAGGTGATGTTGTCTACAAGTCATGATATTTTTTAAAGCAATTTTACATTTTAACTGTTTTATGTATTTGTTTCCGGATACTGTTGTGCTGAGCATTATTGTGATTAAAATGATTTTGTGAGTATTTTTATGACCATTTGATATGGATCTCTAATATGCATGAAACAAAACTGCTGAACCTGTGCTGAACAAATTAAACTGTCATAAACTGAGCCCATGAAGACTGATATTATAACTTCTCAAATGAACATCACAATTGTCCGAGTTTTGTTTGTTTGCTTTTAAACCTTCTTTTAATATATTAACGCCCTCCCATTTAACATTAGCTTTTGGTTGAAATCATTTTGCCTTTTTTGGACCACCCAAGAGAAAATATGATGCCAAAATGTATGAAAGTTTCGATAAATTTGCCTCCTTAGCATGTGGCTAAAGCCAACCCAAAGCTTAGATGGATCACTGGTGATCTGTTGGATGTTGGATGCTTGAGACAAAGGACTGTGGCTACTATAAAACCTTTAAAAGTAGTCAGCAAAGCCGCAATGTGATAAGTGGAGCAGCGTTACTAATTATTAAAGACAAACACCAGTCCTACACTAGCTTCACACCACCTCAGTAATAACTACATTTTGCATTCCTTGTAAAGCAGATTTGTAAAGTACTGAGTGTACTTATTAGGCGGTGACTGCTGCACTTTCTAACCTGAGAAAATGAACAATCAAATGTAGATGTTATTTTGCGATATCGACTCTCCGTATCTCAGGTGCATTTCAGAGCCCGAGTTGTTGCTCAAACAAATGTTAGCTTGTAGTTACTCCGCACATACTCAGGGCTGCAGAGGACAAATCTTCCCATCGCGGTTTTGCCTACGAGGCTGATAAGAAACTCTGATCAGTGAAGACAAACACGTTTTAAATGGGTTGGTTAAGGCGACACAGTAGCATATCACAAAGCCACACCTGGCAAACAAATTTTATTGTTCCACTTATATGTATTTTGTCTTCTTGGATGTTTTGGGGGTTTTTTGGCTGTATTTAGAACTTTCATGACGTATGTTGTTCTACTGTTCTGCCCTCACCTTTTAAACTGAAAAATGGAGTTTGTTATAAATAGTTGAAGGTTTAAAATCAAATTTTGGGTAGATGCCAGAAGTGGGCACACCTCTAGATTATGACCAATCCGGTCAGAGGTTGACCAAAGCTACCTGTTTAACTTATTCCTTCAGTAAGTCTATTTCCCAGACAGGACCCATGAAAGACTGAGTGGTAGGCCATTAGTCTTAAGGTAAGTCTTGTACTTGTTTATGTTGGTCAGTTACTTTGAGTTTTCCATTCAATTCAGTTTGAATTATATGGTGCCAAATCACAGAACAGTCACCTAAAGGTGCTTTTAAGCCTTTTTTTTTTTTAAAGTCCCTGAGTGAAGGCGGAATACTGTATTTGAAGGCAAACTTCGGCTCAAACTCTTCCAAAGGTAGACGAGGTGGAAAATCAAGGGGTTTTTTGTGCTGTAGAGATTTTGTGTTTTGAACAAGCAAGTATTTCATCAATTATTAATAGTATAATTCTTCAAAGTGGCAAATTTTGAACCTAAGTGAAAATAAACTTTGAGAAGTGGGAGAGAGGTTTAGGTTTCAGAGCTGTCGAGCAAAGGTTTGATCAGAAATGAGAACACCTATCTGAAAAACCCACTGAGATATTTGGATCAGAATCTATTTCTCTGGATGATTGTGTAACTCTGCCTTAATGCTTCATTCTTTTCCAACTCCCCAGTTTCCAAACATCAGCAGCTTAAAAGAAGCGTATCAAAGCCTAAAGTCATGGATTGGAAGGGTCTTCAGGGTTTTCTCAGTGGAGTAAACAAGTACTCCACCGCCTTCGGACGGATCTGGTTATCGGTGGTCTTTGTTTTTCGGGTGCTGGTCTTTGTCGTGGCCGCTGAGCGAGTCTGGAGCGACGAGCAGGGACACTTTGACTGCAACACTCGCCAGCCCGGTTGCGTCAACATCTGCTATAATCACTTCTTCCCCATCTCCCACATTCGCCTTTGGGCCCTCCAACTCATTTTCATCACTTGCCCTTCCTTCATGGTGGTGCTGCACGTGGCCTACCGGGAAGACCGGGAACGCAAGTACCGAGCCAAGCACGGCGAGAACACTCGGCTTTACGACAACCCGGGCCAAAAGCACGGCGGCCTTTGGTGGACCTACCTGATGAGCCTCTTCATCAAAAGTGGCTTCGAGATCACATTTCTCTACTTGCTCCACTACATCTATGATAGCTTTAAGCTGCCCAGGAAGGTCCAATGTGACGTCAGCCCCTGTCCAAATATGGTTGACTGCTACGTATCTCGACCCACTGAGAAAACAGTTTTTTCCTACTTTATGGTGGGGGCCTCTGTCCTGTGTGTGGTGCTCAACATTTGTGAGATATTCTATCTGATTGCTGCTAGAGTGGTGACTCTAAAGCATCGAGGCAGGGCCCAAACCGCATGTAGAAAGCTCCACCCAGACGTGGACTCTGATGGTTGCAAGTCCTCTCACACCAACTAGCCGAAGACCCTCTGCTGGGGGAAATCGAGAAATCTTCTCACGCTTATTATGAATCACATATTTTATACATTAAATGAAAAATAGGTTCACTTTTTTCTTTCAAATCTATGATATATTGCTGTGCACATATAATATAATCATTATATGCCTAGTAACTATATTAGAAATAGAAGTTCAATGAAACCTAATAAACTTAGATAGATTTTAATGATAGCATAACACTGGGCAAAAGTGACTATTCATGTGTTTGCTGTAGTTCCTTAAAAGTACAAAAATAAAGTTTTCCACTTGTGTAAATCTGGAGAAAAAACACATTAGCGATTCGAGCTCTATTTTTTCAATAGCGTCATGGTTCCACTTGGTGGCAGTAAAGCCATATTTATATGAAAAACGCTCCTGTTCCCAGAGCTCTGCTGCTTTGTGACTGTTAACTTGGGCTGCCTAAAAGCCAGCTTCACTATAATTGCTACACATTCTTTCACTCTTGAGGATTTTTATTTATTTGTTTGTTTGTTTATTTAGCAATTTAAACCCGCCACATGTATTGAAGTTATGATTTTTATTTTGTTTATTAATTTATTTTTATGGCAGCTGTCAAACGGGTTTTTTTTTATCAATAACGGAAGCTCATATGAAGCTGTCTTTAGTGTACCACAATTATCCGAAGATTTTAAAATAAATTAATAAATCTATTAATATGCCTACTATTTAAATCCAATTGGCGACTTTACTTTCAAAATAAAACAGTTCGTTTAAAAAGTGAATTTAGAGAAGAAATTAATGTATGTGTGTGTGTGTGTGTGTATGTGTGTGTGTGGGGGGGGGGGGTAGAACACGTAAAAGAAGAATGGCTATAGCACAGATTATTTCTCAAACATAATCCCGATTCATTTTTCCACATGAGAAAGAATCCCTTTAAAGTATTAGATTGTTTCTATAAGGTGACTCACTTCTTTCCATTATAAGAAATTTATTGGGGGGAAAAACATAGGGTCAGGGCTCAGCGCTTCCCTGTTAATTTGGCCAGTACGATCATCAGGTATGGTCCACCTGCAGAGTCCCGTCATTGATGTTGTTTTATTTTGAAAAACGTGGTGCAGAGGTGTCACAGTGTGTGACTTTCTGTCTGACCGGATTGTGGAGCTCACTTTGAGAAGAGCACACCGAAAAAAACAAAACAACCCAATGGTGACCTGACAGAGATGGCAGACACAGGTAATAAACGCGAGTGTGGGGTTTGTGTTTGATTGCCGTGCAGTATTTGTTTGGGTGTGGTGATGGTGATGTGGCAGGACGCAGTTTATGAGGACACTTTTGTTACCGCATCAACAACGTAACTGTTTAGGCAAGTTAACACAATTTGATATCAGATTAAAACAAAGTCAACGCCGTGCAAAACGTTACCTGTCACACCTGTGAGTGGATGCTTCGTGTAGCAAGAGGCGAGTAAACATTTCCCAGATATTTAGTTCGGGAGCTCCTGTGGCTGAAATAAAGACACATGGACGAATATGTATTTAACTCGGCTCAGAATGAAGGATTAACCATTAACTTCCATCAACATTCATTACATAAGATGAGATACGATATTAATGAAAGGGACCTGTTGTGCTCATTTCCAGCTTCACACTTTTATTGGATTTGGACTCTCCCCGAGTAGCTTTGTGTGATTCACAGTTCAAAATAAGCCATCTTAGTTATTTCCCCCCTCCCGTCAAAGCTACTTCTGATTGGCTGCTCGTAGTAAACAGAAGGTTTGAACAGCAGGTGGCTGGCCCTATTGTACTCACAGCATGTGTTTTAAGTTGATGTGCACTGCTGTGTGAAAAAGAGTGTTTTTGTGCGTGCGTGTGTGCGTGCTCACAACCAGAGATGTGTGTCTTAGCCTCTTGCTGACATCATACAGAGCCATGAGCAGAAACATTTGCACGGGAGTGAGTGTCTGTAGTCTATTATATTATCTGAAACTTGGTGCGTGCTTAATATGAGCATTCACTGTCTCAAGAGATAATGCATGCATGCATGCATGTTTTTAGCCACCTCTCACACACTTGTTGGGACAGCCTGTGCTCAGCTGCTAATTATTAACGAAGCTGACCTCTCTGCTGTGGTTTTGACCCGGCTCCTGTGTTTCTGATCAATACGACGTGGATGATGTAAGATCATTTAAAGTCACCACAGCTCGCTCTGCTCTGCTGTGGAAACCCAATTTGCTTTCCTTCTGCCCCCCTCCTCCCCCTTCTAGGACTGTGCTGTGGCAGCCTGGAGGAGCCCAAGGCCCTGATGAAGATGGGTCTGAGCGCGGTTATAGTCGGTCACGTTAACTTCCTATTGGGAGCGCTGGTGCACGGCGTGGTGCTCAGACACATCAACATCCACAAGCAGGCCCGGACCGTGGAGTACGGCGTCTCCAACGTGGTGGCTATCGCATCCGGGATGCTGGTGAGCACACAGTGATTCTAATGAGGGCAGAGCTCAAGGACATCTCTGTGGGAGGCATTTAAGAAATCTAATCTTTATTAATAACTTTAGCTTGTTATACATAAAACACTGTAACATGCAAAATCTTATTAGATACTGTAAACAAAATAAAGACATAATAAAGAAACAAAAAAACAAAACAAAACAATACTTAAACTAGCAGGTGAGGTATAATGATGCCCTGAAGGAAACAGAGAGAACTGACCTGCAAGACTGCATTCAAAATACCCACACAGCCTTCTTTCTGGAGAATTGCAATTTAATCTTGTTTCATTCCCAGAATTTTAGGACAGATTTTCACTATTCCATTTAGGCCGTCTCTCTTTTAAAGTAAGGCTGTGAAGCCAGCAGATAAAAAGCACGTTCTGGAGAGTCTCGATGAATGATTGATGGAAACAGCAGAGGTTGATGGGACTGATGGAGCAGAATATTTTTATTTCGGTGGTACCCACTTTAAGGTGGCCATTGCAACCGCTTGTATGATTTTTTAATCATGTATAATTCAGCCTTTGGCTATATCTACTGTACAACCAAAATCCCAATAAGCAGCTGAGTGGTTTTTGGATACATTTAAGAAGTTGCCAAGAAATGAAATCAATCAGAGCCCTCCATGAACTGATTCTGAACATCAGGTCAGCAGTGAAAACTTGCCAAAGTAGCTGCCCTCTTATCCGCCAGTGTTCATAATAAATGGCGAGGCTGCTTATGTGGCTGCAGACTCTGAGAGGCGGAGGTTTACAGAAACCCTTCGCTCTGTCGGTGAAGAGGTTCAGATCCATAATGCAAGCTGGTGAGGAAATCTGAAATCCCAACACATAACAGCCTATCTAATAAAACATACCGCAGCACCACGCCGAATGCCGATTTTAAAAATCCACTAAGTGACTAAAGGAGACCTGTTTCGCTCATTTTTGGCTTCATATTTTTTTCCATCTTAGTCTCTAGTAGTGTTCACACGCTCTATTTTCGATAGATTTTAATGCATGATCGTGATTATTCTATTGGGCCCACACTGGGTTAGTTTCTTGAGTAAAGAAGTTGAATCAGTGCTTCAACATTTACCAAAGTATTTGTTAGCACAAGTATCTGTGCTTCCACTTCAGTGACGAATGTGTGTGCTTTCGACATCTCTGGGCAAATATCACGGGCACTTCTAATCTGCAGCTTTTGTTAAATGAACTGCCCGACCCCGGTTAACAGTTGCTGATGTCATTGCCCTGTAGGGGATTGATGTGCTCAATACAGACAAGAACAACACAAAGACTCCTGCTGGTTAAAATGACTGTGCTGGAAGATGTTGCCGTGCTTTAAGACAGGTTTCACTCCTTGCTGTTCTTTAAGCGCGTGCCATGAATGATTCTCCTTACTGCTACGAGGAAGCATTTTCTGACGATGGCATTCAGCACTTCTGCGTGTGAAAATAGCTCAGAGTTGCCCCTTTAAAATCCGTTCTTTGAGTACTCAGGGATACCAGTGAAACAATTTTTTTTTTTAAACTAGAATGTAAATATATTTTCTTTAATGTGGAAAGTGTGGAACATAGGTTTCTCTAACAAATTCAGTGGTTTGCACTTCATTTGAGCCACTCTGTGACAATTCTGCCCTTTAGGCCTCCCAAAAACACAGAGGCACTTAAAGACGTGTCTGAAGTGCGTGCAGCGTGTTTTGAGAATCAGCATGTTGACTTCTCCTGTTTTTTAAATGTCATCTGTCTTCTCTCTGCAGGGAGTGGTTGCTGGTGTTCTGGCTATCGTCCTGTCTAAAAACAAGAAGAGTAGATCCCTGGTTAGTATCTCTCTAGTTTGCTTTTTCATTTGAAGACGTAGATATGTAGGGTGTGTTCTTTTTTCGTCTCATGTTTTACACCGTTTCCCTTCTGCTTTCCTTATTGATGCGCCCCTGCTGTGCCAAAGCAGTACCTTCACAGAGCTCCAACAATCTGCTCGCATGCTTTTGCTTTGATATTTTACAGCTTTCTCACTCTCTCCTCCCCATCGTGACATAAAGAAGCCTGCACGTTGCCTCAGGTATCTGGATTCAGCCCTGCAGAGCTGGAATGCTGTGCGTGTGTGTATGTGTGTGTGTTTTTTTCCTCTCTGCATCTCCTCTCTGTTTACTCAGTTAGCTGTCGGGCTGCTCAGACGGGACTGACGAGGCAGTTTGCTCATGGGTGAGCTGTAGCTTGATAAACCACTCCCGGTTTCCTTTGTTAGCGAGTGCCACTGGGAAGCAGGCGGGGCAGAGCTATGAGGCTGCAGTTTGACTCCATTACATCTTGTTATGCAATTCAGTCATCTGCTCATCTCAAGACACGAATGAATGTAAGCTGTAATTACATGTGCTGGCTGCTAAAGCTTCCAGTCCCTGAAAGCAGATGGTATTATTTTTACATTGGCCTTATCGGGTTTTGATTTAACAGCCCAGTCATCTTCATATCTGGCAACACTCCATAACTACGTCTCACCTTCTGTAAATTCTGGATAGGTTTCTCCACCCAGTGTGTCATTTATTATCATGGATCAGTCATTTCTAATTGTAGCTTTATTAATCCATCTATTTTTACCCCACCCTCTTTGTGCACAAAAGATGGACAGTGACCCCTAGCTCACCTCATTAAATTTTAGCCATAAATGGGTCAAGGTCAGGTTTTTCTGAAAATCTTGTGAACACGATAACTCGAGAACGATGTGACCTGGTAAGTCAAATTTATACCATAGATGCATCTACTGAACATTTTGGATGAATGTGCCCGTCACCACTTGTCTTAACTTTTTATCCTGTGTGGATACGTCTTTGGGACCAGTTTCACCTAACAGCAGCTAGTAACCGCCAGCAACCACTTCCTAACCAGTGAGGGAATATAGATTTTTCCCTAGTGACTAGGGGCTACCAGGAGTCACTGTCTGGTCTTTGGGCCTGCATGGCTGGGGCTTTAGCAATCGATTTCACGGCAACTGCCAGCAACCTCCAGCAGGTACTTGCAATGGGGCCTAAAGCTGCTACCTGTAGCTTTTACTGTGCTAGCTGGAAGTTGTGAAGAACTATGTGTAGTGTAAGAATTATATGGTCATATTCAAATCAGAATGTGTTTTGAATGTATACAAGGGAGCCTATTATGCTATGGCTATGCAGTCAGGACCAGTAAGGCAAGAGATGTCCAAACAGAGTGCGGCAAGATGCAGGAGGGAGACTTTAATCACTAGATTGTGTCCCAGCTGCTATAGGGCGAGAGGCGGGGTACACCCTGGACAGGTTGGCAATCTGTTGCAAGGCTGACACAGAGGGACTGACAACCATTCAAACTAACATTCACACCTAAGGCCAGCTTTGAATCAGCAGTTAAACTAACCGCATGCATGTATTTGGACTGTGGGAGGAAGCCAGAGTCTCCAGAGAGAACATGCATACTCCACAGAGAAAGGCCCCATCTAGCCAAGCCGGTGGATTCAAACCCAGGACATTCTTGCTGTTATGTGATGGTGCTAACTGCACAACTGCCCCCCCCCCCCCATTTGAAATGAAGGCACTGAATATCGTACATTACTTTACATATTTCTTTATGAGCACACATCAAGATCATCGTCCTGCAGCTGCTTGAACGCAATCCTGACTAATCCTTTGGTGGTGTACGCTATTCTGTTTGTGTAGACCTTTTTCATGGGAGATGAGGTATCCCAGTAAGCTGTGACAATGAGTCAGCATCCACTGTAGCAGGAGTGGAAGTAGAAACTTAGTACCATCAATACACCTGTGCTCTTCTTGCTCTGACATGTCAGAGCGGTTGCTGTGAATACGCTCTATTGATGTTTGTTTCTCTTTTGCTGTCTTTTTTTAAATCTATTTCCTGCCACACATGCCCCAGTTTCCCAGCTGGGAGCAGTTTTTCTTTCCTGATTATTTAAGTCATGCTTCTCTCTTCCTTTCCCCCAGATGTGGTCTCTCTTCATATTGAGTCTGGTTGCAGCTCTCACGGCAGCAGTTTCAGCCATCGGTCTCTTCACATCCATGGTGAGGGCCATCATTCAAGGTGGGCGGAGCCTGCTGGCTCACTGCCACTTCCCCAATGCCACCGACTACTCCAGCATCACCAACGAGTGTCCCTTTGACCCCACACGCATCTACGTGAGTGCATTAGTGTGCGCGCGACAGATGCTGAGATCAAAGGATGACCTATGACCTTTTCTGCAGCAGATGGCTCTTTGAACAGCTGACTGTTGTGACATAATCACAACAGAGGCTGTGCATCACGGTGGCCGAATTCCTTTTGTGGTGTGTGTCTGTCTGTGTATGCGTGTGTGTGTGTGAACATAAGGGTGTGGGAGTAGGAGTGGGAGTGGGAGGCTGGGTGTCTGTCACTCGGGCTGTCACGCTGTGAGGCTGATGGACTGGTGGCAGAAACGCTGACCTGACCCTGTCAGCCAGCTCCAGGCTGCGTGCAGACACTGCTACACTGTCAGGCCCGCTCCGCCTCACAGACATATCCACACATCAGCAGCACTTTGGCATTTTAACACCCACTGTAGTTGACAATGTGGCATCAGTCACCTTCATCTTAGAGCGGATTTATTCTCAGCACAAGGGGTTAATGGCAGAGCTGCTGATGCGCACAGTGTAGGTTATAATTTGTAAGTAGCGCAGACACAGCCCAAGGCAGACAGTCCCCACTGCAGTTGTGTTTATATTCTTTCAATTTTGTGACACTGAGTGGGAGGGCTCCTCTCGTCTCAATATTGAAAAGGAGACAGCCAATGTGCAGTCGTGTTTGCAGCACAAACTGTCATTCATTGTGATGGAGAGTGGTAATCACAGGGTAGTGTGTTATGCCTTGTTTGTGTATCGTGTTCACTGACTGAACAGATATGTTTCTATTTTCAGCAGTTTTCGTCATTTTGGGAATTATTAGTGAGAGGAAGTAACGCTAATTCCAGTTTCAGGCCACCCTCATGAAGTCTGTTTCTGATTGTTTGATCAGAGATATTCACAGCAGCGGGCTGCTGGAGGTTGTGTTGTAGCTCTGGCAGCCTCATCCTGTTTCTCCTTTCACAAAGGAGCAGATACCGGTGTTGCTGATGGGTTAAGGACTTTCTACAGGCCTGTCCAGCTCTCCTACAGTACATGCCTGTCTCCTGAAATCTCCTCCATGCTCTTGAGACTGTGCTGGGAGACACAGAAAACCTTCTGGCAATGGCACGTACTGAAGTGCTATTCTAGTGGAGTTGGAGTACTTGGGCAACCTCTGTAGGGTCCAGGTATCACCCCATGCTACCAGTAGTGACAGTGACCCTAGCCAAATGCAAAACTAGTGGAAAAACAGTCAGAAAAAAAGTCACTCACAGACTTAAAAATAACATATAAAATAATACATTCATTAAAATATAAGGAAAGAAAAGAAATGCTTTAAGAAGTGTTTTCCTTGGAAATGTATTGGAGTCTAAGTCCAAGCTGCCACACGGGAAAATCCACAGAGGTTGGGCGCTCCTAACCTGACACACTGCTTTTCGGGAGGTTCAGTTTGATGCCGTAGCTCTGCAGTGTGGTAATTGTAGGCTAACTGTAGCGACAGCCATTATTTCCTGAGGGAGCAGTCAGTAAATGATCAGTCTGTGGGCTGTTTAGGGTTCTTGGTTTGAAAGTGAAAGTGTTACATTTAGTGAATGTTTGTAATTTGTTGGTCGAACAGATGCTGGTTTTTGTGTTAAAAAGTCTAATAAGCACTAATGTCTTTATTAGAGCGAAATGTTGCTGAGGGTGGCCGATGGGGCGCAGGTTTCACTTTGGGAACCCGGGGATCTGGGGGGTCGTGCAAGTGTGTAGTCAGAGACGGCAACGTGGCTCACATCATCTCAGCAGAGGGTCCCTCTGGCTCACTGTGAGCTCAGAGAGAGTTTCCTCTCTGAGAAAGCATGTCTGCGGGAGTCCTTCCTGAGCATCCCCTGGATATCCTTCTAGCAAAGAGAAGTCTGTGTACATTGTTTTATCTTTTCATCAGTGAGAACAAAACATATAAAACATTATCACTTGTGAGAAGAAGAAACTCGGATCAAGGTAAATCGGGGCGACGTGGCAGGGTGACTTGTCTCTTTGAAGGGCATTTTTTCATCCCACTGAGCTACCTGATCAACAGCTGTAACACCTGTAACCACATAACAGAAGAGACAGGACTGAACATAGAGCCAGTTATACTGTTATGGTATTATTAATTGGCTTTATAAGAGACAGACTGGACCTCTGTCGTATGTGTCCATGTCCAGCTTTGACAGATAACACTGGCATGTCCAGCAAACACGTTTAAACTGTTTTCTAGTTTTCCAGAAATGAGGGATTGATATAATACTTTCTTGTTTCATCTCCATAAAAAGTTTGTGATAGACCAAATTTAAACTGGGCTCCAGGGTAACGAGCTTTGTCGTAGTCTACCGAGACTGCAGACGGTGCTGTTCACTCGGAGCTGCGTTTTAGCTAGGGGCTTCCAATATGGCTGCCGAAGGGTGCATTGCATCAACTGAAAGTGTGTTTTGGACCTTCGACTTTGGCACACGTACGTGCTTAGATGCAGTAATGATGGTTATGCAAGCCTGATATTTTTTTTTTTGTGCTTCCTGCATATTTCATCACGACTTAGAAAGAAAGCTCCAAATTTTGAGCTGTACACTTTTCATTCTCTTTGTAGTCTGCGAGTCAGCGTGCCTAACAACAAAAGGCATCTCTTTCTTTGATATCCCTCTGTGCAGTTTCATGCTGATGTGCTCTGCACTGCATATTTTTTTTCAGCCTCTCCTGTGCAAACTGAAATTTAGGGACTTGCTGTTTTTTGTTTTTTTGCAGCACTGCTGTGCTGAGAACATGTATTCAGTTCTGTACCACATTATTATCTATGCAGTTTCCCCCATTTTATGCGAGACTGCTTAGCACTTTTCCACATATTGTTCTCTGAATGGTCCAGCTGGTGTTTTCTCACTAGCTCATTTTCACCTCCTCCCTCCCCAGAGTACCACTCTGATCCTTTGGGTGCCTTTAATCGTGACTTGTGTCATCCAGCTGGTGTTTTGCGCCCGCTGCTTTGCCGTCTGCATATCCTTACTGGGTCTGCCTTGCTGCCTTTCCAGGAAGGGACCCAGAGTCAGAGGCAGATCGGTGAGATCTGGACTCAAGCATTTATTGAACTCTGCTGCCAGACAGCGCAACATGCCTAACATGATTTTTCTGTGTTTGTGTAGATAAACGCAGTGATACCGATCCAGAGAGGTGCTTCTCCTCACTATTCTAAACCTCCAAGTAGCTGTAATGAACCTGCACCCAGGTATACAGAGCCTCCAAGAGCCTACGACAAACCACCGAGAAGGAGTGCTGCACCTCTGCAACAGCAGCACCCAACTCCTACTCTTCTGCAGTATCTTCCCCGACAGCACCACGGTCTTCCGCCCTTGGAGAGCCAACCTCTTCACCAGCCACACAGAGTGAGCTCAGACGGAGAAAGACGAGTAACAAGGGCTGGCAGCCAGCAAAGGGCAAGGGAGCAGCACCGGCTCTTGCAGAGGGGTACACTAGATAGGTCCAGCTTTTGGATATAGCCTTATGCCACACAGGAGATCTTCTGGAAGAGTCAGTAATACTCAAAACCCTTGTTTCCTGTCAGTACTTTAAGGCTCTGGCCTCAGATAAAGGAGATGTTTACTAAGTAGAACTGATCTATGAATCTTCTGAGGCCCAGACTGTTTGCACAGTGTGCAGCATCCCAGATACGGGAATTTGTCAGTTCTCGTTCTCATTATGATCAACAAAATATTCACACCAGGAGTGAAAGCATAGCTAAGTGCTCTAAAGAGAGGACACTGTGGCAGGTCTGAGTGGAAATATGAGAAATAGCTTGTGCATTTTTTTTTCTTTGCCAAGAGTTTGGATGATGTTGCTCTGATGTCAGCGGTCAGGTCGCAGCCGCTTAAAACTGAAGCAGGGCTAATCTGCTAGTTGGCTCAACAAAACCTCCACCACGACTCTAAAGCTCAGTATTTCACATGTGCCAAAGTGTAAGCACAATATTTTGTCGTTCTTAGTTTAGTCTTTGGTGGGTTCTTTTGCACAATGCCAACAGAATGGGAAGCAGAAGATGAAAATGTTCCTTATTCTGAAAATGTGTCAGCTTTGGCAGTAACTTTATCAGACTTAATGAGCTGCTTTTGTTGTGTTATTAATTTTTCGCTGTATGTTACTCTACCAAGTGACCTAGATACATTTTTTTAAATGCAAACACTGCACATGCACGGTGTTATTGAGTCTTTTCATTTTGACTTAGTTTCTGAGCTCAGCTTCGCTCATATACAAATTGAAAACCGCTCGTCTGACTTGAATCACGGCTTACTCAGTAACCTTTTTGTGGATTTTTTTGTCTGTACACAAGCAAAAATGTCTAGATTAGCTGTTTTCCCCCTGCTGAGAATGATACACAGTTCCCCACCCCCACCCCTCGTTTTTAGGTCAAAAAAACCATCTTTGTGTTTATTTCTTAAATAAATAAAGTTTTTATTCAAAAATCATGCCATTTTCTTGGGTGTTTTGTTTTTGAACATTTGAAGTCAGTATGTGCAGCCATTGAGCAACCTGACAGGTACGACTGGTTATGCACTTTTAGCCAGGTTGCTGGCAGGTGTGTATCAATAAGGGCCCTGGCATGCTGTAAATCTATGAAAGTTGAGCTGTCAAACCAGACATGATCTCTTAATGCGTTCCACAATAACCACAAATGAGGACACAGTCCACACGTGCAGCTTAGAAACATATATTTCGATTTCAGGTTTAACAGAATAAACATGATATCCTCACGTTGAGGTTTCCATGCAACAGAAAAGTAGGAAAGTTAGGAAGGAAGAAAGAAGGGGGGGGGATTGTATTTATCAATCACAAGGTACCAGTTCATCATCAGAGGCAGTGAGAATAGAAAAAGGATTACACTGTAATAGATCGGAGAGTAGCAACTGTTGTTCTTTATCCTACCAGCAGGAGGCAGTGACACTAAAGGATCCCCAAACCAGAGGTGCGGCTGGTTAGGAAGCTCCTGTGCAAGTGTTTGGTACTAGTTCAATATCACATAGATGTAGCAGCACCAGGACGACTCTCAGCCCCCACTGCGTACAGTAGTCCAATTTGTATGGAAGTTAAATTGTGGGTAATAATATCAAGATAAAACTGGAAAAAAAAAGCTTCACAGTTGGTATGATGGAGTTTTCTCTTTTCAAACGGCACACTGTTGAAATAAAATATTAAAACATTACGAATCAGAGGTGTCACGCTAAATTTAACCCTGATATTTAAAAATAAAATATAAATATTATGTGAATAATGCACATGCATCATAACTGTGTATTGTATGCAGTTAAGATTCTTGCCTCCTCCACGCGGTATTGCGAAAGAAGACGACACACAATTGCGTTACTTCCTATAAATATAGCAGCATCTTTACCATGTTTTTTTTATGATGATAATCCTGATGAGAAAAACTGAAGTGACAATTAATTCAAGCTTTCCTGTCCACCTCATTCACATACAGTTTCTATTAGCTTTGTCCAGTACTTTAATTTGGAACATTTTTGTGTTTTGCCTTGAAAACACAAGAGAGCAATAGTGACCTGACAATGGGGGCATTTAAGGCGCAATGATACGAGAATGGTGCTGGCTGTGCTGCGACCGGTGGCTGTGTTTATTTCGGGTTCCGGTTTTCTTCATGTTTGCATTCAGTCTTTTAAAACCTTAACAACACACGAGACTTATTTGTCACTGATATAGGAGATAAAGTAACTTTTTTTTTTTAAATATTCAACATTCTTGCTGTTCTAATTATAAATAAGATCAAAACAGATCCAAATTAGAACACGGATCTGAACTCGCTGCAATCTCATGAAATATATCCCTTCATCTAACTGCTCTGCAAGCAGACTAATCCAGGAGGTAAAAAAAAAAAGAAAAAAGCATTCAGCTAGAGAGTGATAAATAAGCCCTTAGTGAGTTCTCTGCCTGTCAGAGGAAAAGAGAGCGCCGGGCAGGGGACCGTGTTATCCCAAAGCAAGACAAATATCCAATCATTTCTGCCTGGGGTCCATGCTGCGGAGGCCGAAGAGCTACAAAAAGATATCGCTGTGTGTAAACTGTGTGCGTGTGTGGATTCTGTCATCGTCCGGTTTGAAGGATCATGCAGTAGTATATTGAACGGTTACAGCTATCTTAAGTAGTTTACTGCTCATCTTTAAAGAACTTTAAAATACTTACAAATTAAGAAACAACACAACATGATAATACTGTAAAAGTTAGCCTCAAGCATACAGTGTGTGTATGTTCCCATGCACGCGTGCGCATTCAGACCAAAAGCACAGCCATACTTTTATATAAACACATGGCGGCTCAAGTGATATGTGCTACTGGTGTCTTTGATCAAATGCAAAATGGGATCCACTCATTTTACAGGAATTCGTCCAAGTCCACAAAGAGCTCAAGCTTCACTCCCGTTCTCTCACTCTCTCTCTCTCTGTCACTGTAAACTGCAACATGGTCATCTTAACATATCAAAGTAAAAGCACAATAATAAGAAAAAGAAAGAATAAATAAAACACGGAGGAGGAAAAACAGTATGTACAAATGGAAAGTCAAAAGCATTTCAAATTTCAAAATCAACAAAATGCGAGTAGGTATCAATAAAAACATTTTGTCAAGTGAAAGATTGTACGGAAGTAACCCTCCCACCAAACCACACATTTGGATCTGACCAGGAAGCTACGCTACATAATACTGCCTTTCAATGCCAAAGAGTGTGTGCCATATATGAAGACAGATGCACTTCATCTTATGATGTACAGCATACAGTATATACATGATGTACATCTACATGTGCATATGTGTAGGAGTAGAAACTGATTCCTCTCCCTGCAAAACAAATCAAAACAAAAAAACATCCACGCTTCATCACAAGCTCCCTGGAAATCCAACGTTCCAGAGCGAGAGAGACAGATATTCTGGAACACTAGCAGGCGCCTCTGTCAACCGATCATTAGCTATATATACGCACGTCGTCCCTTCGCTCTCCCAGACATAAAACGACAGTGATGACTTTCCTCATTCTCCTCTACCATCCTTGCACACAATAACAACAACGACGAAAAGATAACATGAGCGACGAGAACCATCATGCATTGATTTGAGTGACTGTTTCAATAGCAACAGAGCACAAAAGAAGAGGTTGCAGCAGGGGCAGTTTCAGAACTGGGAGGCCGAGCTGGGGTCGCACTGGAGTAGCCGAACGATGGAGGGGTCACTTTTGGCACCTTTGATAAACTCCTCCAGGGACAGTTTGCCTGCAAGAAAGACAAGGAGAAAAAGCCCGGAAAAGCTGTTACTGAACTAATTGAAAAGCTCCTATTGGCTGGTTTAAACTTATAATAAAATTATGATGTTTGGCTTGGGACTTGTCCACTTAGCAGCACAGTACAGATCCTTATTTTGCAAGGAACAACCTCTGGAGGTGAAAAATAAAACCGATGTTGAAGTGGCAAAAACGGTATTTCCATGTTAAAATGACCAACTTTACAGCATTAAACTGTATAGTTACAGAACAGCACAAAAAAGGCTGGATGGATATGGATAGTTTCCCCCTTTCCTAACATTTTTCTAACACATCCACCTGGATACTAGAGTTGGGTGTGTGGTTGCACTGACTGACAGAGCTTGCTGTCATTGGAGTCATTAAATTGGACCTCTTCACTGTGTGTGTTTGTGCTGTTTAAAATGCAACTTTTGGAGCATTTTATTGAATTTTCTGGCCAAAAAGGAAGTGAGCTTATATCTCGCAATGCTTTGCCTATCAAGACCAAACTTCACAGTAGTGTTTTGGACCCCTCCCTGAGGACTCACAGGGAGTTTGGTGTCATTACACCTTTGGGGGGCACTGTAATTAACAAAAGTGTGTTTTACCATACAACTTGCTGGCAGCTCTTAACACCTCTTTCTTTCTATTCTCACAACTTTTTCCCTCAGCAACTGTCGCCTCATTGCTGCTCGCAGCTATATTTTTTTTACTACTGTTGCTACAAACATCTAAAATGTATTATTTACAATAATTCATTAATTATTTTTTAATTTAATGATGTCAATACTGCATACATGCTGTAGCATTTCTGTACTGGAATTCTGACCCTTCCGTTTCCATAATAACTTTTTTTGGCATAAAATTTTAAACAGAAAGCAGTTTGTCTGACTTTGACCAAAGCTCACTAGTAAACATTAATAATGATTTGTGTGTGTGTGTGTGTGTGTGTGTATACACCAGCAGAAACAGCCTGATTAGCTCTGGCTTTTGCTGTTATGCGAGGCTAAGCTTATCGCCCTCTGACTTTAGCACCATGTTGAGCCTAAGTATGCAGTAGTAGTCTGTCTTCTTGTCTGAATCGCCCCCAAATACGTAAGTGTATTTCCCCTAATATGTAGTTAGCTCTTTTTATGAATTTGATTAACAAATCTAATGGAGGCATGTACTGCATAAGTGCAGATTCTTACATCCCATTCATCTTCCATATTTCTTCCTCTATCATTTCTTTCCCCCTTTTGTTGAGAATTTAAGATTTTTTTTTCTGTTTTTAGGCCAATAAAAACCAACACTGGAAGTTTTCCTGTTTAATTCTTACTAAATAAGGTTTTTGTTCAAAATCATGCAACTAGCTTGTGTGTCTCTTGTCTGAATTTTAGTCAAATTGAAATTAATTTATTGTTTATTTTGACTATTTTTGCTACAACTCTCTGAATTTTGTTGGCATTGCTTTATCTGGGTTCATTACATTGCTGCTGTTTTCTTCTTGTGTATTCACTTGTTTAAAGCCTCAGTTCTTTGCGTCATGGGCTCCACAAGATGTCAGAGGCCCAGTCCCAATGTCCACACTCACAGACTTTGAGTTGTGTTCTTGCTAAGTCAGTGAGGTTTTAGGTCTGTTCCAACCTCAAGTTTTCAAGTACATGTGGACTCTCTGGCAAACATTTATGCACACTTTCTGTACGTCTGAATTTATGTTGACTTTGCGGATTTACCCACAATTCAGTGTGCTGACATTAAACACGGGGTTGACATTAGTGGTGCTTAGGTCTTACCCTGCAAGAAGTTGTTAAAAATGGTCCTTTTATCTTTTCACCAACAATTAATGCCAACCTAATGCCAACAGGTGTGCCAGGTGGCGCCCTGTAATGAGAAGCATCCTCTGATGTGCCTCCCAGGAAACCTCACTAATGACTTGAGACCGCACAATATTTGCATCTGTTAAAATGGGCACTTTGTGCCTTGACTTGACCTGACTGAGCAATTCTAGTTTCCACATCAAGACCAACTATTGAGAAACAAGAGTGTGCTGTGTCCTTGAGTGCCACAATCAGATCTGTCCCATGTGACTGTTTTATTAGCAAAATAAGACAACAAATATCATGGCAACCAATGATTGCCAATACATTTGCCAGTATATTCGGCCATGTCATGGTCCTCGGTTAGTTGCAGAGTGTTTTGCATCTTGATCTTTTCAAGTTCCATTACTATTAAATATCCAGTTTGTTTCTTAATTTAATTATAGTTTTAGTGTTTCAACTTTGTGTATTCCCTTAGTGTTTCAGTGTGAGCATTTAGTTTGAATTACTGTGTTTATTCTATCCCCTCTGTGTTCCAGCATTCCTGTGTTCTGTGTCAAGTCCACATTATTTCCTGGTCAGTCTCTTGTCTCTCATGTGTTGCATTTAGTTGTACTTTCCTTGTCTCATTCCTGTGATTTGTGTGAGCTGTGCTTCCACCTGTTTCCTTTTCCCTCATTACCTGGTGTGTATTTATTGTCCGTGTCTTCCTTGGACATATAAAGACTGACTATGAATTACTGCCATTAAAAAAAAAAGGATTAAAAATTGATTTGGCTTTCATGCGTGAATGAAAGATGTTTGATACACATGTGCTGTTTGAATTCTTTACAAAATCTCTAGTTCTCAACAAAATTAGCACATTTCAAAGATTATCTTGTCACATTCACCAAGCACTACCCTCATTTCTCTCTCTCGCTCCCCGGCACTCTCCTTTTTTGCTATTTCCTCCCCTCACCATCATTATTGAGGTCCATTTGTCTGAAGATCTTATCCGTCCTCTTCTCCGGTGTGGATTCATCCTCTGGCATCTTCATCACAGATGACACCATCTTGTAGATGGCCTGAGAGATGAGAGAGAAGGAGAGAGAGAGAAGGAAGGAGAGAGACGGGGTGGGTGGTTGGGTGGGCGGTGGCAGGAGAACAGAAAGATAAGTGAATTCAAGCCAGCAGGGACCCATTAAGGAGACTCAGCAGGAAAGAAGTAAAACATAACTGAACTAAAAAAAAAATAAAGTCACTGCAGCTTTCAAGATGCTGATAAACACCCATTCTAAAAGTCCACATGATTCACTGACATTTGTTGCTCCTGGTGCTAAGAGCTGCTCCCTGGGAAGCTTTTCCACAAATACCCACGCAATGTTTGTGTGCCTATAGAATCTCTCCATCATACCACAGTGACATGGATCACATGTGGCAGCCGGGTAAAGGGAGGGAGGGCTTACAAGCAGAGCTTACACTATTGATCTCATACATCTTTATCTGTTGTCCGATATGAGCACGTCGTGTCCCCTGATAGCATTAAATTAACCTCTGCAAGAGAAGCTGCGAGTATCAGCTGGCCTCAGGCACAGATCTAAAATCAGCTTACGTGCCTATTAAATCTCCTCCTCTGGGAGTATAGGGTGTAAAAGTGAGTGTAGATCGGTGTCACAGCAGCACTGTCAGAGAGGCAGAGCGCTTGCAAAAATGAGCCCTCTGTGCTTTTCAGAAAGATACACTGGCTGTAAAATGTTATCTCTTGCACTATAAAGAGCAAGTTCATGTCTTCTTTAAAAAAAAAATGTAGAAATAAAAAAAGTCTACACTTGTCCAAGGAGAGGGAAAAAAAATGTGATAAAGGGGGTTACACACAAAAATAATAATTTCTCTTGCTTTTAGTTTGAACTGCCCAGTATGAGCACAGATGATTCAGCCGTGCCTTCATTAGTGTGCAACAACCCTTCAGTTTCACGGTTGGGTCCTTTTATCTTTTCACCAACAATGAATGTCAACTTAATGCCAACAGGTGTGCCAGGTGGCTCCCTGTAATGAGAGGCATCCTCAGATGTGCCTCCCAGGAAACCTCACTAATGACTTGAGACCGCACAATATTTGCATCTGTTAAAATGGGCACTTTGTGTCTTGACTTGGTCCAAACACCTGAATGAGCAATTCTAGTTTCCCATCAAGACCAACTATTGAGAAACAAGAATGTTAACAAGCAGCATCCTAAAAAAAACAGAAAACAAAAGAAGAAGAAGGTTACACCGAGCACGTCTTTTATTCCAGTAAACAGAATAAAACACTGAAGAGCTTACTGGGTGAAAAACAAATGTTCAGAGGCATCCGAATATGGCAATTATGATACACACACTGAGTTAGAGATGTGCTATTCCAGTGCTTAGCATTGATCCAGTATCTACCCAGTGCTGGCAAAATGTACTCAATAATAGATCTGAAATAAAATATAGACTCAAAACAAACAGCTTCTAAAATGAACTATAGCTATCAACGGAATATGAAGACAACAGTGACCAAGATGTTTGTGCATTTTGTTATGGAGATATCAGCTGAAGTGGAAATGGGGCCCAGCTGTACTCTTGCATAATACCCCTTTGATGGCACATTGAATCCACTCTGAATTCATCATGAGACACACAAGCAACATTCAAGCCAGTGTTAACTTGATTAAGTTGAGTAAGTTGACTTACTAACTTACTAAAAAATAAATAAAATGAACATGGGAAAATTAGTTACAAGCTGTCTGTGAAAATAGGAATACAGAATTATTTCAAAAATACTTGATTAGAAAAACATGGTTTTGTAACACACAAGTTCATGGTTTTGCATGTGGGTGTTATATTTGTATTTGTTAAATTAAACTAAAAATTTCAACGACAGGGGGCAGCGTTTTACAAGTGGGTGTGCTGAGCTGGGCAGCACAGTGGTGTGGTGGCTAGCACTGTTGCCTGGAGTCCTGGATCAAATCCACCATCTTTCTGTGTGGAGTTTGCATGCTCTCCCACGTTTGCATGGGGTTTCTCCCACAGTCCAAAGGCATGCACTCAGTGGGGTTAGGTTTACTGGTGATTCTAAATTGCCCTATGACAGCTGGGATAGGCTCCAGCCCCCCTGTGACCCTGAAAAGGACAAGTGTGTGATGTAATGATGTGTTGAGATGTTTTCAGGCGTGTGCTGCTGTTCTTCTAATTTTTGATATTTCATCTTATTCCTACCCTACTCTGTCCTTGAGAGGCTTTGTCTTTTGCAGGCTGTCTTTGTAAATAAGAAGTTTTTAAATGAGTTGTTTGGTTAAATCCACGTTATACTGACTCTCTGCACCATCTTGTGGTACAAAACGATATTACATGAAAGGCAGTAAGTTGACTTCAGTTGTTATCTCTTCAAAACAATTCATAGATGTTGTGGACATTAAGTAGTTGTTTCTCCATTTTCTTTTTGATAGTTTTAGGTAATTTTGGAAGGTCTTAAAGATTATTTTAAATGTACAAAAGGTGCATTTAGACATGAACTGCAGGGGTTTACTCAAATTAACAATGCCATGAATTCTAAAATATTAAAGTCAGAGAAATAGATATGTTGGAAGAGCAGTTATGAAGCCTGTTCGATAAGTCAGCCCAATTTCAAGTGCGTCCATGTCAAAAAATTGACTCCACTGTGCTGAGGCCATAATTTATGAAGACTTCACTGAAGGCCACTGCTTGTCTAATAACTAGTGCTGGGTGTGAATGAATAGCTTTCTTGGTACAGAACTGAATACATTTTAGTATCTAACCAGGGAACCAAGCAATCGACATGGAGATTCTTCTAGTGACTTCTTCTGGATGTTTCACAGGGTTCATGGATACCCATGTTCTGCCTGTACCATGTTCCACCAAGTCTAAGAACAGGTGCTGATCATCTTATTTCGGCTGCTCCTTTAGGGTTCACCACAGCAGATCATCTGCTTCCATGTCACCCTATCCCCAGCATCCTCCTCTGTCACATCCAGCCCTCTGCATATCCTCCTTCGCTGCATCCATGAATCTTCTCTGAGGTCTTCCTCTTTTCCTCCTGCCTACAGCTCCATCTTCAACATCCTTTGTCCAGTATATCCACTATCCCTCCTCTCCACATGTCCAAACCCTCTGAACCTTGCCTCTGAGATTATCATCAAATGGCTCAATCTGAGCTGTCCCACTGATGTACTAATTTCTAATCTTGTTTATTCTGGTCACTCCCAGTGAAAATCTTACCATCTTCAGCTCAGCCACCTCCAGCTTAGCCTCCTGTCTTTTTGTTAGTGCCACTGTCTCTGAACCATACATCAAGTCTCATTACCATCTTGTAAACCTTCATTTTCACTGTTGCTGCTGTCCTTATGTCACACTCATCTCCACCCACTCCACCCTGCCTGCACTCTCTTCTTCACTTCCCTTGTGCATTGTTTGTTGCTTTGGATGGTTGGCCCCAGGTATTTAAACTCATCTACCTTTACTATCTCTGCTCCTTGCTTCTTTACCTTTCCTCCTGTCTCCCTCTCATTCACATATATGTATTCTCTCTCTTGCTTCTAATGACTTTCATTCCTCTTCTCCCCAGAGCATACCTCCACCTCTCCAGACTCTCTTCCACCTGTCCTTTGCACTCACTAAAGATCACAGTGTCATCTGCAAACATCAGTCCATCAACACTCTCAAAGCAAACATCCGTACTGGGCATGAAGCCACACTGCTGTTAACTGATCATCACCTCTCTTATACAAGTACAATCTGGTTAAAAAGTCCACTGCCCTCCCCCAGACAGCTCCATACCGCCACAGGTATGTCATCTGGACGAACCACCTTTCCACTCTTTCCACTTCCTCCTTATTAATCCTCTGCACCCGATTCACTATCTTTCCTCCATCTGTCTTCCTCTCTCTCTTTCACTTCATTCATCAGCTCCTCAAAGTACTCCTTCCATCTTCTCAGCACACTCTTTTTACTCTCTAGCCAATCTAAACAAGTCCTTTTCTCCTTCCTTAGTGTCCAGCCTCACATACAACTCACTATAAACGTTTCCTTTGCCACCTCTCTCTTTGCCATATGGTGGACATGTCCATTGATCAGCATGTGAAAAAAAAATGTGTAGGTCTTTTAGTAATCAGATAATGTGGTGTAAAACAAATCTGGCTTCCTCAATGATGACAATCCCCCCTCTCTCTCCCTCTCAGTACACAATGGTCCCCTCCTTTCTCTAACAGTGTGTAACCTCAGTGAGCCTGTAGATAATCCTAGTATTCTGCACACTCAGGGACAAGATAAATTTAACTTGCTAATCCATGAGAACCCAGAAGTGCACACACACACACACACACACACACACACACACACACACACACACAGAATATACAGCAAGATCCTCAGTCCAATATCTTGACATATGAGTCCTTCTGCTTGTTCACTTCAACAGTGAAAGGATTAGATGCAGCACTGTACTTAACAGTCCTCCTGCAAACTGTTGCCTGCGCCAATGCTGCACTCGGAATGTCTATTAGAGGATTTGCGTATGTATCTACACTTAAGCCTTCGCCCACATACTTAAATGAATGCATTGACTTACATAACTAATGTGAGTATTTATCAAAGTCTCTCTGTCTTTTCTTGGTATTGTGATTGGCTGGTCCAAATAAACTGTCAGGTGGTCTGCATCGTGTGGAAAGAACAGGCCAGAAAATAGCAGGAAAACATATTGAATCAAAGACCAAATTTGTTTTTCAAGAGCATTACTATATCAGTCATATGATGTGTGTTTATTAAAAATAAAGGTCAGGTGTGTTGATTTAGAGATTTAAATGGACTGACACATAAAGTGCTTTTCTACTATAACTGAATGCTTTTTAGTTCAGGCCACATTCAAACAGCACTTTATTCTATGCCTTCCTATCATGCACACTCTCACACAGATGCATCATAAGCAGTTTGGGTTTGAGTATCCAAATCCAATGTATTTATAAGCACATTTAAAACAACAAAGTTGATCAAACGCTAGACATGAAACAAAGGGTTACACAGTTCAAATCCATGCACACACGTACATACACACATCAATAAATATATCCAAGAAATCAGAAAACAGGAGAGATAATAGAACAGTTGGCGGATGATCCGCTCTACCTCCTGAGCTACAGCTGCCCCAGATATTAACCCTGTAGTGTATCGTATTTGAAACATCATCAGTGTGCGCCCTCCAGAAAAACCTAAATAAATTGCACAACAATGCCAGATGTAGCAAATATATGATACAAATTTAAACTTATATATATGCATATTGATATTTAATCTTTTTTTTTAATTTATCAGAAGGTTCAATAAGGGATCTTCTACACACGTGTGGCAAGCACACTATACAGTACACATACCTGTTTTACAACATGAATTAAACCTGTCATTAAAGTGAGAATACTACCAATTTACTACAAAGGTCTATAAACTGCTGCTCACAGGAAGTGGTCAGAAGGATTCAGAGTGTGTAAAACATGTCATCTGTGGCTTTGGAGAATTTTCCCTGACAAAAAAAAAAAAAAGCCTGGTGATCAAACAGGGTTTGTTTAGCTTGGGCTTCAAGGCTGTCCCACACTATTGGCATGGACTTTAGACAGTATAATACAAAAACACTGCTGGCTGCACTCAACACACTGGACGGACTGGACTCTTCATTTGTGATTTGATGTTAATCTGAAACACTGCAAGTGTCCGCAGTGTAGGTGTAATGAGTTATAACATTTTTCAAAGACGCAATCTCTTATATGACATTTCCCTGAAAAAAAGAAGAAAATCTGATGATTTTACGGTGCTTCTGTCCCTAGGTCAGATCCTACAGTTGCTTCATCCCACATACTAAGTTCTGTTAGCAAGATGACTGAGAGGATGTCTCTTATATTGTGCAAGTGTTTAGATTATTTTGGGTCTGTGAGCTGCTAAGGCAATCTAATTCATGTTCTGAAGAAGCACCTGCAGACTAGGATGCTAATAATGATGCATGAGGTACAACTCCAAAATTCCCATAGTTAACTTTCTAGCCAGCCTGAGTGTTTCTTCCAGGGAAATTAATTAGCTTGTTGCTGTCAAGATGCCACCAATTAAGTAAACTTACACACTCAGGGGTAGATATACGGTAGGTAAATGCAATGTGTCAGTAGATAGCACTGTAAGGTAACAGATAAGTTTTGAATGGCAGGAACCTTGTGACCCTAATCAAAGTGTCGCTATACAGGAAGGCTTTAAGACAGATGGCATGGTCCACATGTGACAACCCCTCTGTCATCACCTGAGGCCAAATGAAGTGTTATTACTACCAAAACCACCCAGCTTACCTCCACAATCTCCAGCATTTCCTCACGGCTGATGTACCCGTTTCCATCCAGGTCGTACATACTGAAGGCCCATTTCAGCTTTTGCTCCAGCTTTCCCCGTGACGTCACGCTCAAGGCGATGATGAACTCCCGGAAGTCTATTGTCCCGTCACTATTGGTGTCAAAAGTTCGGAAGACGTGCTCAGCAAACTTGGAGGCATCGCCATAGGGAAAGAAATTGGCGTAGATCTTTTTGAATTCCTCCACATTCAAGGTACCACTGGGACAGTCCTTCAAGAAACCCTGAGATGCAGAAAAGAGAAGATATCAGGTTTGACAAGGTTGAAAATAAGTCTTTTAACACTTTCTTTTAACACCTGGGATGCTGAGTAAAATGTAAATAAAAACTGAATGTAATGACTTAGAAGTCTCATAAATCCATATTTTATTCACAGTAGAACAGAAAACATCAAATGTTTAAACTGCGACTAGTAACATTTTCACTGTAACTTCTTATTCTGAGCAGAATGAAGACATTTTTGAAAAGGAGCTTATTCTTGGATGGCAAAGGCAAAAGCTAGCTTCTATTCAAGTCCTCGCATTTGATAAAGCGGCATTGTGCTTGAGAAGAAAAGGGGAGGTGAAAGTCACTTCAGTCTCCCGGTCTTTATTCAGCAGAAATAAAGCTCTCTTTTACAAAGACCTTTAAGAAAGAGGCCATGAGGTAACAAAGTCATTGTCCCATTTTGAAGGTTGGGATTACCTTTTTAACATCATATAAAATATTCTCACCAGTGGAGTGGAAAAGTCAACAGGGTTGTGCTGTTAATAAATGTTTTTTTACTCGACAGTGTTTGACATTTCACAGCGTTTAGTAAAACATCCAGCATCTCCCGCATCCAGGAGCTGTTAATCACTCAGGTCACTGAGGGAGGGGCTTTAACCTGCACAGCTCTTATTCAGGACGAATCATGCAGCTGTTCCATAAGTTTAATCCATGTGTAAAGCTCTGTAGCCACTACACATATATCCACGTGCATAAGATGAGATAACTCATGAGGTCAGGTCACTGTGGCATTTCATAATGCTAAGCTCCCCACTGAATAAGGGACTGGGTTTAGATAGTGCTCTGTCTTGGATAAAAACTGAAGACTGCTGTCGGTGTTACAGATCATAGATAAAAACGTGTCTGTACAGAAGAAGCATTTCTATCCTGACGATCATAATTTAAATCATAACTGTGCTGTGTCACTTCACAACTCAGCATATTTGCCTGGTTTAGAACCTATTTTTACCAACAATGAAAGAACCCAAAGCATATTTTTTTGAAGTGTCTGAAGATCAGGAATTCTGATTTTAGAGGGCTGGCTAAAGAGTTTTATTTTAAAACATGCAACTTTGATAATCAGAAGGTGATGATTAAAGCCACGGTATTCAGAAGTTTTACTTAAAGGTGCAACATTCAATATTTTTATATCAACAATGGATCAGATTGTGTTGTGTAATATGAGCGGAATCACTGTTTGTGACAAACCCACTTAGATCAAATCAAGACCCTGCAGCCCCCCACCAACCCCTCAAAGTTTTTTAGCCTGTTGTAGCTTATGGTTTGTTTTTATGGCCCTGGTCGCAGAGCCCTCATCAACCTTAGATTCCTGTTGGTAACACAATCAGGGAGGTCTCAGAAGTGCTATTCTTTATGGGGACAGAAAGATGACTCTAAATCGACGCAGTGTCTGGTGGATGTGCAGATAATCAATAGTTTGCTAAAGGGTTCACCAGCTAGTTGTGCTCCTCCCAACTGGCCAAACAATCTGTGAATGCAGATGCAAGTAAACCCGCAGAAATACAAAAACATGCATAAAAAAAATGATCATACATATTGGTTTGGTCTCCTAGTTTAGTATGAAAATTCTTACCATCTGTTTTTTTATTTTTGGTGTGCCAAGTTATCAGCGAACACTAGCAAGCTGCATCTCCAGAACTGTATAGATCGTACAAACTGTTATCTGGGAGTTCTTGGACAAGCTATCCGATACAGATAATGTAAACACAAACTTCATATCATCACCTCCTTTGTACATATTGTACATTTAGAACCAAAGCTTTCAATTTGGATTAATCGCTCCATAAAACCTGTTGCCACTGATTTTCTGTCCATGGATTGTGTAATATGGTCTTTTCTTCCTGTTACCCTTCCACTGAGACCATTTCTGATGAGGCTTCAGTGAACAGAGGGCATCTCTCAGGTCCTGTGTCAGGTCTTTGTCGGATGTTTTCCTGTTTCTTTAGGACATGACTTTCAGATACTCTTCATCTGCTGTACATAGATTTTAGGCCTGCTATGTCTTCTTTTGTCCTCCACTTGTCCAGTTTCCTCAAATTTATTTAGGGACATACTACACTCTGTGCTGAGTTATGCCAAGTTTTCAGCTAATAACTCTTTGGAAAGCACCTCATTGGTGCAAAAATACTATTTTAAGCCTGTCAAACTGTGTTATCTTTGGCACTTTTCATAGATTCAGCAAAAGAAAGCTGAAAAAAATCATGCATTCCTGCAATAGCCTGCTAGCAACAAAGTGCCTAAAGATACAATTTAAAATTGGTTCATGCTGGTTAGGTGCCTTTTTTATGTTTGATTGATTCATAGGTGATGTGGGAAAACTCAGTAAGTTGGGAGAACTATTGCTCAAGACTACTTTACAAATTTGCAAGAAAGTCTGGCTCCTTAAAAGCGGAATATAAAGAAATAAGGAGGGCTCAAGACTTTTGCACAGTAATGTATAGTATGTGTTCAGTGTGTGGATTGTGTACCTTGTACCACTCCTGCAACTCATGATCGGAGAACTCGGTATTCTCCCGGAGATCCTGCAGCACCTCTGGTCGCAATTTGCTGTTCTGTTTCCCCATGGCAACGGGATGGGACTTTGGGTTTCCTTGACAACTACAGTGACTATAGCACTAGCCAGGCTGCTTTTCACACCTGTCAATCAGAGATAAGGAAACAAGATGTCAGCAACAATTAAGAAGAAAGGAGGCTGAACTCTGGTGACAATTGAGAAGTGAAATGCAGCTGGTCAGCAAACAGCGCAATGTCACCGAAGCTGCTCGGCAACAGATAAAAAATATATACATATACATATAAGGGATTAGATGGGATGGTTCCTCGAGCAACACTCGACAGAGGTGACTGTCGGCTAGAGTTAAAAGCAGCAGCTGCATTCCACTTGAATTGAGGTTGTGCAAATAAAATCATCAAGCAAACAATGGAAAAGTAACGTGCAAATATTCCTTCTAAGACACTGCCAAACTGACAGCACAGCTCTGCCACTCACGCAAAGACTTTTAATGGAATCAAAGTAAGCCTTGTGATGGTATTGTGTCCCAGTCCCTTTGACACGAGTTGTTATGCAAGTCTTTAAACTGCCTCATCACAGTCGCAAAACGTTAAATAATCCTGCGCGCGCCCCCGTGACGTCAAACGCTAGCCCACTGATGGGTTTATCTGGCCAGCTGTGTGTCTGTGTGTCAATCAGCTGTGTAGTGTGTGCATTCAGATCACCTAATCTTGATGTCAGATCAACCCGCTGGACAAAATGGGATTTCAGTGATTCAACTATATAATAAAACCATTACTGTGGAAATTAATACTTGACTTTTGCTTATTTCAAATCAGATTTATTTACCTATTAATAATCTAATGAAGGTACTTTAAGGTGGCAGGCAATAATTCATAGACTGCAATAGTGATTAAAGGATTACAAACACAGCATAACAGGTTATAAAGAGTAAATAAATAAATCCAAAACTTTAAATGTACCTTAAAAGGCCCTTTTTTTTCCAACTAGAGTGAAAATTTAGTGAATGCCTCATTTAAAATAATGTCCTTTTGGTATTTAGATGAGACTTCATATAGTTCTGTGTATACCAACTGTGTACTGCAACAGCTATCAGGAAAAAAAAAGCAACAAACTTGTACTTGTTAACTTTGTTTCCTTGTTCTGGACAGCTAATTAGCTTGTGCTCAGCCATAAAGGTGTTTCTGCATGTGTGTTGTGTGTGTGTGTGTGTGTGTGTGTGTGCAAATGGAAATTGAAATTACAGTATCAGTGGGGCTTGAACACCTCAGACGAGACAATCCCTGACCTCCACTTTCTCCTCGGTCGAGCTCGGTAATTACACAGTCGGCTTTGCGAGTACGTGCCAAAAGGAGCGAGAAAAAGCACGGGCCTGTTTGTGTTTACGTGACCTCCCGAAAGTCAAAAAGTGTTGATGTATGTATGAGGTGGACGGCGTGGGCGTTGCAGGTGTTTATCGCTGACTGGCGAGAGCTTCACCATCACAGAAACAAAACCCATGCACTCAACTGTCTCTTTACTCAGCTAATAAAATTAGACTCATATTAAGTCCCTCATTCTGAAGGCATTACTGTAAACGCTTGAGGACAGACAGTAATTCTTGGAGCCAGCTCCCAGTCTGCTGAAGCTAGATTTGCAGCCGTCGTTGGTGATTCCTTGGACTAGTGAAACTTGGAACAGGGAGGATTAGGAAGTAATAGAGCTCGGGATTGTGACACCAATCACCAATGCAGCGCATTATGGGACTGTTGTTCACACAAATCCAAGTTGATGATGGAATATGTGGAGACAGATGCTGCTTTTGGATTTGACAGTTAAATTGTGGACATTAGAAACTCATCAGAATGGTGAGCTGCTGTGCTGTAAAATTACACAACCATACATATGACCAGAATGGAAGCATCTGACAGAACTGTGTAAGATTTTTGAGCTTTCCAGACTGGAATCAGCAACAAGGAGCTGAGTTCACGACTTGGGCAGCAGTTGGAAGGAGAAACATCACAAAATATATTGCAGTACAGTATTAAATATTAAGCAAAATATACTTAGTGTCTTTGCAGGGCAAGAGATGCAGAAAATGTTTGCCTGCTTTATCACAGAGCCATGGCTCAGTGGCTGAGAGTGCCTGACTGAGTCCCACAGCCCTGAACGCAAGCTTGAACTAATTTAATTTGTTTGATGTGTAGGTGCTCAACACAATTTTGAGAAAATGTTGGGGAACTTGAGCATAACAGCTCCTAAAAATAAAGTGACCATTCTTTGTGTTCATGTGGATGAACCCCTTCTAATAACACTCCTCTGCCTCGTTTAGCTTCTCTCATCGCATCGCGCTGCTGATCTTTTCACGGGTATCTTGGGTTATTTTTTGCACTCATTACTCTGCCTCCTTATTACCTGTTGGCATTTATCTTTGTTTTGTTTTTGCGTGGAAAAACAACATGGCGGCAACTACCCAGAATTCACTGCGATTTTTGAGCACTACATAATGGCCTTTTACCTGTTAGAAAATTGAAGTTTGTTTTTATGCAGTATGCTACATATTATTTCCCTACAAAATATAAGAAAATGCCATTTGCTATCATTGGATGACAGTGCGCCTCTCATTTATATGGCATGTCTAGATTCCTATCCACTATGCACCATCAAAAGGGCACCAGATGAACCGCTATAAGTTTTAGGACATTCTGTCTTCACAAATTCAAAATTTGGGCTGGAAAATTACTTATGTGTTTCTAGGAACAGGATTCCTAACTTCACTTGCACTAAGGTGATGTAGTTTGCATGACTATATCACTTCCTGTGCCCCTGCTCTTGTTTTAAATGATCTGATTCACTAATCCAATTCTCCCCAGAACCCTCTGCAACCATCATGTCAAATGGGCACAGTACTATATCACTGTGTCTGATTTGGGCAATGCACCAGTGAGACAACAATGCCACCATTAGGTCAAAGTGGAAATTACAACATTGTCCTCTATAATTTTCATCCTGCTGGACAGGATGAGTGGAAGAAAATGGATGGGTGGATGGATGTGATAAAGAAAACTCACATTTTAGTTTTTATAAAGATGAACTGCAGAAGATGCTGAGTGTCTAAATGGTGGATTAAAAATGAAGCCAACACAGGCATAACAAAACATGCAGTTCTTCAAATGGCCACTTGAGGCAGCTTCCAAAATTGAGTTTGTCCCTACAGAATCTGCCCAAAATGCCCAAATTCATCCTTGGGAGAAAAAAAACAGTTAGATCTGCTGCAAAAGAAAGACTTATAATCTACAGTTAATGTCCCCATGTGTCGGAACTGTATGGTGTTTGATTTTCAAGACACATTCTTCTGTTTTTTTACTCTGGAACAACTGAGTTCACTCCGTCTTAAACGCTATGTGCAATCTAAAAACAAAGACACAAATTCATTTCTCCTGAAGGAGTAATTCGGTGGGGGTGGTGCCTGCAGTGCTGAAGGATATATGTGAAATCAGTAGGTAGTCGCTGTAAACCAGTAATTTACGTTTTAGCTGAGCTCCAAAGGCACTGAGTGCACGTTAGCTGAGTATTTGGAAAACACAACTGTCGCACACTCACTGATGCACCTTTTACCTGTAGAAAGTATTAATCACTCCTTCCCACGCTGCTCAAATGTGAAATTTAATTGTTGAGACAAAGGTTATTAAATAACAGCAACTAAGGTTTCCCAATGACAAACATAAACAGTCAACTTTTGCTTTAATTAGCTTGCAAAACAAAGCACACTTATATGCACGGGCCTACTGAGGCCATGAGGGTCACTTTAACACGTTGCTTGTGTGGAAGGCAGCAGATTATTTGGGCTGATAACCCAACAAAACAATCAGAAACGACATGAGTTTGTGAAGCCCTACTAAAATGCTCAGATAAGGCTTTTCCACATGGTTTTAGAACTGGTTCTTTATTATAGCAGTGGAACCAGGGTCTCACATAGAGATCATGGGATTTTCCACTTCTCAATGAGGTCCAGTGCATTTATTGTTGGTTGAAAGGTTCAGAATGGGAACCACAACTGCATCCCAAGAGCAAGCTCACCAGGCTGTGACCCATGAAAACTCTGTGTGTGCTTGTCGGTCAGTCAAAGAAGCAGCCACAGTTATTTTAATCCCAAAGTAACCCCAAAATCCAAACCCTAGTTCCAATCCCTACTGTCCCTTTATTGCTTATCCTTCTATTCAGAAACATAAAAAATAAAAAAAATAATCCAACTCCTCAGTTTAAGTGCCCACTGCTTTTAGTTGCTGTTGTCAAGCCCCATCCTAAGTCCATACACACACATACACATACACAAACCCCATGAACATCTGTTTAATAGCTGCCAAGCGGGGCAATGACCTCAACCCTGATGTTCTCTGCATGGAGAAAAGAGAGAAAGAAAAAAACAGACAAATAAGAGAGACAAAGCTATGCAGACAAATAAGTTAAGAACAAAGGCAGGATCATGGAAAGAAAGGAAGATAAAGTGACAGAAAGTCAGATCTGAGGATTTAGAGGTGCTACCAGAGAAAATGGTCATTCAGAGATAAAAAAGCCTATTAGAACTGTCAAAAACAAGTACCATCCTGAAAAACCAAAAACCCCAAAGGCCATTTCAGAACACTGCAGTCTGACACAGTTGGCAATTAAAAAGAGGTGTAACGGTGTGTTTAGAGTAAACACAAAGCACTAATCCCACTCGTGCAAAGGCCATCTATAGATAATGTGATTCACTCATAGCACATCCCTATGTAGCTGATGCTTGGTTGATAGTAGACAGTGCAGTCCATGTTGTGTCTAATGCCTTCTAATGTCTACTCTCATTAATGTTCCTGTTGTAGTCAGCTGTTCACCTCAAAACTGAGAACAGTTTAGCTAAATTTCATTGACATTCCACAGTCTCTGGATGTTACTGGATGCTACATTGCTGCTGTTCTCTTCTTGTTTGGACAGTGGAGTCTTTCTGGACCATTTGGCAGGATCCATATATTTGCCCTAACAGCTAATGAAAGAACTCCTTCCTTCCAATAGCTTTATTCGAGCTCTCTCTCCTTTCTGCTTTCCTGTCGGAATATAAATGCAAGTTTGACGTACAGCTCCACCCGCCCACAAACAGTGACAATAAGCTATCTGTTTTTAATTGTCTTGACAAATCAACAGCCTGTGGGAGAATCTCACCTCATGATACATTGTCAGGTAAATCTTTTATTTTCAGCTTGCAAGGGCCCATATTTGTATGTATTCATATCGCCTTTCAATTTGTGATTTTGCATGAAAATGGTACTTTGTGTTTGGTCTGAGCACACCACGAAAATTAGAAATTCCATCATTCACCTCATGCCCTATTTCTCTGACAACGTGGGAGATAGTTTGCTGTTTCAGAGGGACTATGACCAAGGTGTTGAAGTCAATTTTATTTTGGTGTGTTGCAGAAACATACAGTTAAAAGCTACACTGGCTTGGTTCAAGAGTTGGAGGTTGGGGATACCGACAATCCACAATCAGAAACAGATAAATGCGACTCCTGGGGGCAAATTTGTCTTAACATGTTAGATGGTTTGTGGATGTTGGCCACTTATAAATCAGTAGCTACTACAAATTAGTACTAGTAGTTAGTTTATAGTTACAGCACTCAACATTTCAACCATTTATTTCTTTAAATCATAAATGGGATAAACACGCACACACACACAGTACTAGTCAAAGGTTTGGACAAGTGTGTCGAGAAAAATTAAGAGAAATAAAGTCAAGAAACCACTGCAAATTTTTCTCAAATCAGTATCTCTACATGTATGACAGCGAATCCAGTATCTGTTGAATTCCAACACAAGTATATGTCATTCTAATTAATGAGGTACTGATTAGATGATCACCTGAACCAAATCTTATTTAACAAGTAAAACTATAAACACCACTGCTGTGGTCATCACTATGCTCTTGCAATAGGACCAGCTGGATGGCAAAAACAGCACTAGTAGTACCTCAAAGTAACTGGACTTGTAAAAGTGACTACTGACCATGCCAAAAGAGCTTCAAAGAAAAACTTTGAGTGAGGAAAAGAAGGGTTCAGTTCTGGCTTTACTGGCACAGAGATCCAATGAGTGCCAGATCGCTTCCATCCTTAAAATTTCAACGGCAGTTCATAAGAACAAGGTCACACAGCAGACACTAGGGACAACAAAACTACAGACAAGAAGAGGGTGGAAACGATTCTCCACTGAACGGGATGACCTTCAACTCATTTGAATATAACTCAGAAACCATAGGATGGCATCAAGTGACCTACCAAAAGAAGGGCAAATGGCGGCTGGGGTGACATGCACAGCCAGAATGGTTCAAAACAGGCTCATAGGGGCAGGGCTCAAGTTGTGTAAAGCTAGAAAAAAGCCCTCCATCAAAGAAAAGCAATGTAAAGTCATACTGAGGAATGCAAAGGACCATAAGGATCGGACCATAGAGGACTGGAGTAAGATCATCTTCTCTGATGAGTCCAATATAGAGCTTTGAATAACACCTGTTGTCTGATAGTTAGACCGAGACCTAGAGAAACCTACAAGCCACAGTATCTCACACCCACCGTAAAATTTGGTGGAAGTTTAGTGATGATCTGGGGATGCTTCAGCAGACCTGAACCCCATTGAAAACGTCTGGAATGTGATTGAGTGGAAGATGGAAGGCCACAAGCCATCAAATATAGCTAAGCTGCTTCAATTGTTGCGCCAGGAGTGTCATAAAGTCACCGATTGGCAATGGTTATTCCAACAAATGCTGATTTCTGAACTCTTCCTAAATTAAAACATTAGTATTGTGTTGCTTAAAGATGAATATTCTTTGCATTATTTGAGGTCTGTAAACACAGCATCTTTTATGCTATTTTAACCATTTATTTATTTTAGCTTTCAATAAAGAGAAGCTTAAGTCTGGGACTTGAATACTAAAACACAATGGGTGGAAATCTGCACAGTGAAATCGTTTAAGATAAAACACTGAAAACCACATTCAGATTGTCTTTTGCACCAATGTAATAATTAGATATTTTTAATAAGACAATTTTGTTGCCCTGAAACCCATCAGACATACCTTACAGCACATCAGTGGACTTTAAAAGTAATTTAGAGTTCTTGTAGTTGTGTAAGCTGCTCCTTGAGGAGGATTGAAGCAGGTTTTCGGTGCAGGTTTTAGAGACCGTTCAGTAAAATCCTCCCACTCCAGGCTGAAATTATTTCTCTAGGCGCCCGTGTGAAATAAAAAGTATTAAAAGTATATTGACTAACTGTGGTCAGGGAGGTACTGCCATTATAAAAGAAGAGGATAACACTGGCTGAACAATATCAGTTTTTTAATAAAAGGCCTTTAACAGAACATCTGCCCAACTCTAGCAGCAATAAATTGAAGGAGAGAAAGTAGTGGAGTAGAAGAGTTTGAGATGGAGAGGGGGAAACAGGAAAAGAGGCAGGAAGAATGTGAAAAAAAGAAAGCTAGAGAGTTAGAGATAAGTCCAAAGTTCAATTTAACATTTCAGAGAGCTGGTCTCTTTCTCAACTGTTTAATATGCTTTTAAGATGAGAAAATGCTGCCTTCATATCGCCTGCCAGCAGCTCAGTCATTAGGGAGGAAGAGGGATGGAGAGAGGGAGGGGGAAAAAAGCGAGAGGACTGGAGAGAAGATATACAACAGAGGGAGGGGGTGTTGAAGTGGTATGTGGTGCTCAAATAAAGCACACCGAGCGGGTGCCATGTGAAAAGAGCGACAGATCAAAAAAAAAAAAACTGACAGGCACTGTTTTGTTTTTTTATTCTTCACTCAAGTGTTTTCAGCCTGCCGTCTCCCGTTGCTTCCTCTCAAAGAGTCAAAGAGCAGCAATCTGAGAGACCACCTGAGATGCTAGGCAGCTTATACCTTTCTTTTTCTCCCCATCCTGCTCTTCATGTTTCGATCGCCTTGCAATTTTACGTAATTTCTGCCCAACAATTTGTCTTTCTTCTAGTGGAGCAGCCCTCCTGGTGCTTCTCTCTGTCACACCGGGGGTAAGTGATAGTCTGGTGTGGTCCCACACAGAAATTTAGTCTTATTTTTAACACCTTCTTTTCACTTTAATGATAAATGTATTTGTGCATTGCGTAGGTGACTAGTTACAATATGGTGAAAGACTGAAGGATATTTGCAAATTAACTGCAGTCTTTGTAGGAATCATTGTTTGGGCCTCTCCCATTCACCCTGTAAATGCTCCTGTAGGTCTTTAAAGCTTACTTTATACTTCAGCTGTGAATCTGTGTAGAGCCTATAATGTAGCCTACGCAACTGGTTTGCCAACATGTATACCCGTTCATCGATTGCAGTGTGTAGTTGCATTTCTAGAGAGATGCATGTCAGCTTACACCGTAGATTGCAGCATAGGGTTTCCAAAGTATTTGTGGTAACAACCTATCTAGTGCTTGGGAATAGCACGTAAGTATAAATCCCTCTGTAATGGTTCCATACTGTATTTGCAAAATTTTACATTATGCTGTATTCAGCAAGATTAAAAACTAGCAACCAAGCCTATAAACTTAGCATTACAATATTTAGATTTCCAGCCAAACGGAGTGGCTCACCAAAATAAAATCATGGGTGTGAGCCAAACTAAAACACACCGTCAGACTGGCTCAAACCTACAAAGACTGAGGCCAGCTTGCACCGAATTTTGACTGATTTCCAAAGAACTATAAGTTTTGGAGGAATATATTCGTAGCAAATAAAAAATATTAATTTATGAACTTATTGTAACTAGAAAATTTTGAAGCTTTTGTGGTGTATTGTGTTTAAAAAGTTCACAGTTCATGCATTATCAAAATTGCTGCTGATTGTCAATTACCTAATAGTCTAAAACGTCTGCCTCACCATCTGCCATCGTTGACAGCAAACTCATTTGAGCACATAGCAAATCATATTCCTAAAACTTGTTTCTGTCACTCTTCCTTTACTGTTACCGAAGCAGCTTCTGAATTCATGCTATCACGACACACAGTTTGCGACAGAATTCATGGTTTATCCTCCAAAGGGCAAAATAATTCATGAATGCAAATCTTTTTTGCAGCACCCCTGAAGGCACTAATGGGGAGAGACAATTTTAGACCTCATTTTAAAAACTTTAAATATATTCTACAGGGCACTTATAGTGAACTAAAACCTTTAGAGGACTTTTTGGACAAACGTAGTACTGATACCATGGGATCAGATTTTTAGCGACCTTTCAAAATTAACTAATGCAATCAACATAATGAACAGAAGCACCTGCTATGATGTTCTGACAGATGAAGGTCTTTGAGATCAACAGAATTAGTGATCATGCTGAGTATGAATGAACTGCCAGCATTTCTTCTAAACCAGTGAGATCAAAGCTAATGGTTGCTATGCATGTAGCAAAAGGGATAAAACAGTAAAAATCCAATTATACAAATTGTGATTACAATAAATACTTTTAAAAGAATCACAATTAATGGCTTTGAAGCAAAAAGTAATATTAGCACTCTGTTGCTAGCATTAATAATCCTGTTTCCCCTAACAACTGAGAGAAATAGTCAGCAGTTTAGCTACTAAATTTATACTGTGTTTACTAGCTAGTTGCTTACTTTGTGTGTTTTTGATTTGAGGTGTTTGGGTTACATTTTTTAGCTGCTTTGCCAAAAAAAAAAAAAAAAGCAATATAAAATCATGAGACTAAATCAGCTCTGTAAAGCTGAGGGGAACTGTAGATTCAGTGATAACTCATTATTGTGCCACAAAAATGATCCTACAAAAGAGCTTTTTTATGTATGTAATACATATTAGATATGATCATGGCCCTTTAAGAAGAATTCTCCTATCAACCCCATCCTTCCATACCTGACCTGCTCCATATTGTGCCTTGTCACTGCCTGCCTGGCAGAGTCGGCTGATCAATACAAATCAGATCTTCAAGTCTCCAAATTCTCACGGTTCCATCTTAAGAGACAGTGAGAAAAAACAGACATAAAGAAGCAGAAGGAGAGGATGGAGACAGGAAGAAGGATTGCTGAGGAGTTATTGAAAGAAAAGACATTAATGGAGTGGTTAAAAATAAGAATGAGGACTGGTCCTCAGTGTGGAGCTCTTTTCTGCTGCAGAGAGAATTTTCAGAGCAGGTCTAAATGCTGATTATAACCTGCTATCAAAGAGGGAGCACACACATAGCTGAGTATTCAAAGCTATCTGAAACACACACACACACACACACACACACACAGACACACACACACACAGACACACACCCTGTAATACCATACGATCTAAAACCGTTCCTCCTTCATTCAAAATGAGTAATGTATGAAACGATAAGAAGAGAGCGGGGTATGATGAAGTAACATTTAAGGTCATATAAGTGCAGCAGGCTAAGGCTTAAAAGGCTTATGTGGTATTCACCACAGGGACAGAGGATGAGAGACAGAGAGAAAAGCAGACAGATGAAGAGGAGAGTTTAGGGCTAAATCAGGGACGCATTTTTTGATGGAACTTTTCTTATGATTGAAATAGCTACTAATGAAAAAAAAATTATAGTCCAGAGGTTATTACAATTATAATTTGGAGAACTGTAAACTGTGTTTTTTCCCCCCCTTTCCTATTTGTATTCTCTGTTTATGAACAAGGTAGATCAGTGGATACCTATTTATTCTGTTTGCACCAAGGTCACAGTGTCCAACTCAGGTTGGTGGTAGGGCTCTCTTTTTATGGAATATTTCCCTATCTGAGTCACCCAAAGCTTATGAAAGAACTGCAAGGCAGAAATACATGTATGAGCCTTTATTTGAAAACTAACTGGTTTCTAAAAATGTGCTTGCTTAGCATGTGACTCACACACAACCTAGCCCTAACCCCAGGGACATAGGAAATTAAGAGGTTAATGCTGCAACTGATAGTAAAGTTAAAGATGACAAGGACGCCATAAACTGCAGTCCAATGATATACTATTTACTGTCATGCAAACTTACAAAAGTATGAAATCCCCACTGTGAATTTAAAATGTTCAAGGCTCAGAGACTGTTAGAGAATGATTTTATTCATGGTTGCCTGTCTGTAGTGACCAAGCAAACATAAATAAATGGCCAGTAACAATAAAATCTGTCGAACCAGGTGAGATGAATAATATTGAAAATCTTGTTACAACGCAAACTTCTGTTAGGTACCACCCCACTCTATTAATCTCTGAAAGCAGCAACATTCACCCACCAAACAAAAACTACGCAGGAACAAGGAACATGACAAAGAGACCACGATGTTGACCCAGCCTCCAAGCTGTATCCAAAATACAGGGGTTGGACAATGAAACTGAAACACCTGTCATTTTAGTGTGGGAGGATTCATGGCTAAATTGGACCAGCCTGGTGGCCAATCTTCATTAATTGCACATTGCACCAGTAAGAGCAGAGTGCGAAGGTTCAATTAGCAGGGTAAGAGCACAGTTTTGCTCAAAATATTGCAATGCACACAACATTATGGGTGACATACCAGAGTTCACAAAGAGGACAAATTGTTGGTGCACGTCTTGCTGGCGCATCTGTGACCAAGACAGCAAGTCTTTGTGATGTATCAAGAGCCACGGTATCCAGGGTAATGTCAGCATACCACCAAGAAGGACGAACCACATCCAACAGGATTAACTGTGGACGCAAGAGGAAGCTGTCTGAAAGGGATGTTCGGGTGCTAACCCGGATTGTATCCAAGAAACATAAAACCACGGGCTGTGGACAATCAGTCCTTAGGTAGCTGTGACAATCTTGAGCTGTGGACAATGTGAAACATGTATTGTTCTCTGATGAGTCCACCTTTACTGTTTTCCCCACATCCGGGAGAGTTACGGTGTGGAGAAGCCCCAAAGAAGCGTACCACCCAGACTGTTGCATGCCCAGAGTGAAGCATGGGGGTGGATCAGTGATAGTTTGGGCTGCCATATCATGGCATTCCCTTGGCCCAATACTTGTGCTAGATGGGCGCGTCACTGCCAAGGACTACCGAACCATTCTGGAGAACCATGTGCATCCAGTGGTTCAAACATTGTATCCTGAAGGCGGTGCCGTGTATCAGGATGACAATGCACCAATACACACAGCAAGACTGGTGAAAGATTGGTTTGATGAACATGAAAGTGAAGTTCAACATCTCCCATGGCCTGCACAGTCACCAGATCTAAATATTATTGAGCCACTTTGGGGTGTTTTGGAGGAGCGAGTCAGGAAACGTTTTCCTCCACCAGCATCACATCGTGACCTGGCCACTATCCTGCAAGAAGAATGGCTTAAAATCCCTCTGACCACTGTGCAGGACTTGTATATGTCATTCCCAAGATGAATTGATGCTGTATTGGCCGCAAAAGGAGGCCCTACACCATACTAATAAATTATTGTGGTCTAAAACCAGGTGTTTCAGTTTCATTGTCCAACCCCTGTAACTGTTCAACAAGAATCATTTTATCCTGATTATCTTATCTCTCATAATTGTTCTTAGTCAAAATCGTAATTTAAATTGAAATGTGATTAATCACCCAACCCACTGCACAGAAAGGATCTGCTGCCAGCATCCCGGTGCCATGCTCAAACAGCTCAGAGCGGTTTCGACATCCCGAGCGTGGTCTACACATGATTAAGGCAGGTGATATTAATGCTATGTTACTGCCAGCATTCCTTTTGCACAAAATTCAGACCTCCATCTGCAAGGAGGCTGACCTCATTTATAACACATCCATCAGAGGGCGATGCTATTCCATCTAGGTCACAAAGACATGAAATAATGTCCTGCATCCAGGAGTAAAAATCTTAATTTCATGACTGAAAGCTTACAGCAGTCCCCCCCCCCAATTATTCATTTCCTCGGGTCGCCAGCAGGCAAATACAGATCGGTTCTCTATTAGGGAATCTATTTAACCCTTCTGTTGGTGATGACCCTAGCCTTAACCCTATGCTATCAGAATATGTAATTTTTGTTCTTTTAAAAAATTGTTCTCCCAAGCCTTGGCAATCAGGGGACACAAAATAATCATTCCAATAGACATACATCAAAATCTGTTTCCATTTTTTTTAACTCCTTGCCTCCAAAACATGCATGACTGCTTCCTAACCATTAACAACTCTAGTTTTTGACTGATCTGAGGGAAAAGGTTTACCTGCATGACTTAAATACTGTCATCAGTGGCGACTCCAGCCCTAGCCCCCACACCCCAACCCTAACTTTATGTTTTTGGGGCAAATAAGTTCTTTTTTTTTTTATAAATCTGAACAGATTTTGATGCATGTCAGTTGGAATGATTATTTTGTGTTCCCTGATTGCCAAGACTTTGGAGAACAGTTTTTAAAAACACCAAAAACATATTGTGTATTGTGTGTAGCACATGGCTAAGGTAATTTAGACCTCAGAAGGTTCATATTTGATAAGGAAAAAGAAAAAAGAAGATGCACAGGCCAAAATATGTCAGCACAGAGGACTGAATGTACACATACTCTTACTCACAGGATGGATATATGAGCAAGCTCGTACCGCATGGCAAGAGAAGATATTCATTTATATAATATTTATGTAATATTTTTCAAGAAGCAGTCCTGGAGAAAAGCCTACTCACAGCGGTTCCTTATAAAATATTGACACAGGGAAGCTCATCTTCACAGTCCGCAACACAAAATTCACCATGTAGCCAGCATGCATTTATTAGCTGTAGTAGCTGCTACCCTCACCACATGTATGAGACATTATTGCATAGAAATGCTAAATTAGACTGTGCTTTTACATTGAGTGATTAGCAAACACACACTCCTGCAGAATCCAAGGCAAAAACAATTCTAAGCTGTACCTATGCACTTTATGTGTGAATTCTTTAGGCTTGAAACAGAGTCTGGACAGTACCTTTTAAATGCACTTCCTGCTGTTTACACCAGCAGTTTCATGCATGACAACAGAGCACGGTGAGTGTTCACAAAAAGGAAAATGTGGGCAGCTATTACAGCCTTGTTTTTTGTGTTTATTTCAGTTAATGGCTAAAACACAGCAGTGCACTGCAAACATGTTTCGACGCAGGCAGAAAATGAAGCATTTGGCTGAGTGTGTGAACACTCTGAGCTGTTGCTTTGAGGAAGACTTGTGTGCTCGCAAGCATACGGCTCAGGTCAGCTCTGCATCTGTCCGCGCATTCACAGCAGGGAAGGGTGTTCTAGCTAGCTTCCCAACTGAAGCGCACCATGTGTTTGTGTGGGAAGGGCCAGGTTTGAGAAGACGGCGAGCAGGGTGTCTGCACAGTTGGTGCATCAAAGGGAGTCAAGCTTTTTCCTTGCGATGATTACACCATATGTGAGACCAAGAGACTTTATGAGTGAAACATGTTTGCGAGGTTAAGTTTCACTTTGTAAAGGTTGTGGATTAAGAGAAGGAAAAGAAAGGGGAAGCAAAGAAGAGCTATAAAAAAGAGATTAAACAAAACAAGTGGAACATTGATGGATAATTAATGTGACTTTTCCGTCTTCCTCCCTCCCTCTCACCGTCTGTTTTCATCTCGGTATCTGCTCTGTGCAGCGCTATGACCTTTAGCAAGTGTGTAATTCTAGCACGGGCCTGAGCATAATAATATATGAAAATCCATAGGGTCTGCTGCTCATTGTGCGAACGCAAGACAGGAGACAAGCTGCTGGCAGGCTGAATCGTGGCCCTCCACTCAGACGGCCTATTATATCACCAGGAACCGAGCTCCCATAGGGGAGGAGGGGTGAGGGTTGGTGATACAGCCGCAAGTTTGCTCATCTTCCTCCTGGAGACAACTTGACCTCAGCAGCGGAGCCTGGCAAGTTGGTAAGACAATATTACGCGATAATCCAACTCATTGTCAGCAACTCATTGTCAGACATGCTTTACAGCTTTCACCAAAATAAAACCGATATGAAAACCCACACATTTCAGGAAAAATCATAGGCAACCAGGACAAAAAGTTCTGAACTCTTTCATTGCCTTTTTAAAACTAATGGTTACATTGTAGTGAAGTGATTGAACAATGTTTCAAAGACCAAAGCAATAACTGTTTTAAGGTAAATGTCATGTTACCCACACACAGACTTTATTTGCCCAGGTATATTAACCAACCGCAGTCAGTTTTACTAAAGGACAATCCCCTGGTTCTTTGGAGGTTAAGCTGCTGCTAACCAGCTAACCCTGGCCCTTCCTGTCTTGTTTATACCTGCTGGCAGGTTGGGCCCACACACAGATTATCAGAGTTATGGAAATGAGACAAATGGCTACAATTGCAGAATACTAGGTTTGCATTAGCATTATGAGCAAGCTAGATACAATTACAGGCAATCATATTTTGTTTCACAAAGATATTACCTTTATGCTAATCAATACTATGTTTACACTGCATGTTACTACCAAACAGACCTATCACAGGTGTTAAGGTCTGCGTTGCTGTGTTGTGTAGTTACATTTCTTCGAAGGTGTACATCAGGCTACGTTGTAGGGAATTGAATTACTTCATTGCTACAGCATAAATTTAACACAGTGTTATAAATCAAGCAGGAGAACTGTTTTATGTCCTTTTGCTCTGAGCTCAAAGAGCAAAAGGCACAAAGACTGCTATCCCCGGCTAGTGGAGCTGGTACCCCATCCTCAGGATAAGAAAATCACTTGACGGACAGATAATAATATTAATCTGTTACTTGTTTGTCACAAACTACTTGCTTATTACGGTATCTGCTGAGGAGCACCTTATGTGCCTCCTTTTGTGTGCACCTGTATATAACCGTCCACCAACAGAGACAGAATCTAACTCTATGGGAGACATTGGTAATAATTCCAATTAATTACCCATCAGACTGAGCAGCATCAGTCTCATTTAACCCACAGTCTTTTAACCCATCATAATCTGAGCCATTTAGTCCCATGCTAACATGCTAGTACAGCAGCCACACAGCTATTAGAGCAGGGTAATCCTCCTGTGGATGGACTAAGGATTATAGGCAGATTATTGGAGCAATTCTGACCAATGATACCACATACAGGAGAACATTAGTGTACACGGAGTAGAGGTGGCAATTTCACTTTGGTCAGTCATTTAAGATTAATCACCACTAATAATATAGTTCACTCTTCATCCAGACATCCAGACTAGAGTTCAGTTAAAAAAACTATACAACTTATATTAGAAACCACCTGTCTGAAAAAGTTAGCATTTAGTAACAGGATGACTGCTTTGAGTTAGTATTGAGCTTTCCATTAGGTTGTATATCACAGCTGTGCTTAGGATGTTGATTTTCAAGTACTGAGATGTGCTAAACACTAAAATCTCTTCAGTTGTAGAAATGAAGAAATTAAAAGCCCTGCAAACATGTCTTTGTTTGCATGTATAGTCCTACATAAACAGGAAGTTCTGTACCAAAGTTCTAACAGTTTTGATTTCAAGTAAGAAAGATTATTTTTCTTTTTTTTTCCCTCACTGGTACAAACTACCTGTACTTAATGAAAAAAAACAACCATCCGAGTCTGAATCTGAAATCAGATCGAATCACACATATCCAGATCTGATGCAGAAGTTTGTCAATGGCCATTTTTAATAAATTAAACCAGAGGATGTTCTTTGGTCGGTGCAATTTTACAGGGGTGTTTAGAAGAATCTCCATACCAGTTCTGCAACGGTCTCCAGTAGGGTTGCACCAATCCACAATGATGTTGGGAACTTAGGATGGTCGAAGTGAGAGGTGACAGCTCGCCAGTCAAGGTGATTTTCATCTTATTTACACATTAAAATAATGTCATCAATAAACTGAACCTGCCTCACTATAATTTCATGTCGCATCTCCACAGGAAACCGTCACTTGGAATACAGACATGTCTGGGTATGCACAGCCACCTGCACACAAGGTCATGCCCAGACTTCTGCATGCTTTGAAATAAATATGTGTGTGGAGTGGCTACACCAATCCATTACCATCATCAAATGACAGGAAACAGAAGGATATTTTTGACTGTTTGATTGATTTTTAAGTCGGAGCTTAATGTGACTGCATCCTTTCTTTAGCTATTTTCCCCACCATGTTTTTGTTTACTGTGTATGTGAATAGCAGCAGAGACAGGTGAGATATTTTACAGAGAAAAAAACAAAGTTCACCATAAAGTAGACCTATAGGTCTAAGGTTAAAAAGTAAAGAGCCAGCAATTGTTATGACTTAATACTCTTTTGGGTGTTTGGCTCATATCCTTCCACTTATGTTTACTGCACTAAATCAGTCAGATTTATCAAAGTGTAAATGCATCTTCCTTTACTTTGTTTTTCATTTGGGCCCCACACTGTGCACTATTGAGGGTAGATATCACAACCCTAATGGCTGCACATTAACCTTCTCTGCTGCCCTGGCAGCGATGCGATTAGTCACTGGCAATGCCACAATGACGAAGGACGGCTGGACTATGGAGCAAATTGCCCAACTATAGTTTCTAATATTCCAAGATCACCATCAAGGATATAACTGACATTGTGTCTGTGAAACTGTTCGCTAAACAAATCTATAGCATCCACAGATTTTCCCCCAGGAGTCGCGAGTGCAGCTATTCTTGTCGCTGAGGTGAAGGAGGATCCTGATATAGTTCTATCCTTAGCTGGAATCGATCTGCTGACATACCACACCCGTCTTCCCTATCCTCTCATTTACCCTCTCCCTTTTCTTACCCTCTCTCCTCCATCCTGTTCTGTCCACTCTAAACCAGTTCCAGTGTCAGTTTGTCATTTTTTAACAGCCCTTGATCTTCAGTAAATGCCTTGGGCCTAGCGTGCTGCTGTTTGTGCTCCCCTGGTATCGCTGCTCTAGATCTTTCTGTCCTGCTCCTGCCAATGCAAACTGGCAACAGAACCTAGAACCTAGCCCTGTGGCCTTTCTCCTCATTAGCAAAGTACTTAAAAGTGGGTTTGAATGTGCCATGCAGTGTCCTGGTTTTAGCTACCTGACTATTTAAAAGCTACCTAAGGACTGATGAGACACCTCAAGTTAAACCCTCTGCTGTCAAAGTTATTGGCAATGGCCCCAACTATAACCCTAAACCTAACTGTAACATCAGGCAATCAGAATATGTAAGTTTTGTTTTTATTAAATTGCTCGTGCAAGTCTTGGCAATCAGGGAAAAAAATAAAACATACAAACATCAAAAAAATTATTCACACTTCTCTTTTGCCTTTGCCTTCTCCAAAACAGCATGCAGACCCATTAATGATAATGCTTTTTTTAAAAATCTAATGTAGGTACAAACCTGCCTGCATTAGGAGAAAATTGTTTTCTTCTAATGTCCTCTCTGATCATCTGAAAGGCTTGTGGTTAGCTTTAGCTACAGTGTAAATGATATTGTAATGGCAAATTAAACAGGATACTGAATCAAACCTCTCTCCTTTCAACCTGCAGGTAGTATCACATTGCCTGGGAAGTGAAATGTCTTGTACGTACTGAATAGGGAAAGAAACATTGGGCCACACTGTTTTTGGAGCTCTCCAAGGGTTCGAAAAACAGGGACATCCCTTACAGAAAGACACCTCCAGGGTGAGGAGCTTTCGAAGCACTAAAGTGTATTTTAGCTCATGTCCCAGAGCAGCAACCTGCACAAGCCCCAAGGACACACTCAGAGCCACGTGAAAGAGTCCTACGAGGGAAAGACACACTGCAGTGTCACACACACACTTCCCAAGATGAAGCTGGTAATTATTCTCCAAGCATCGGCTTCCTTCCTTTGTTGCTGAAAGCAATTATTCGCTTATTCAGGTCAAGGATTGCTCTGAGATGAGAAATGAGTATGGAAGAAAAGACAGCCTCATGGACATCAGGCATCACTGTGGCACTTCTCATTTTAATCTGGATAAAGTTTTTCCTTAAAGTGCTTTACTCAGTCACAGTACACGTCAGTTACAGCTGATTTGGCAGTGCCCTTACTTGGTGATTTCATATTAATACACTTCATTTTTTCATGTTTTTTGTGATAACATGATTATTTATGTCCTTATCATGAGTACGGGTGATACGATAACCATGAACTAACACTAACAGTGATATTTACTAAAACATTGATATTGTGCCCGCATGCACTTCTGTTTTAAGTTTATTTAATTTAGCAAAAGACACACAGAATAACAAAGATGAATTTGAATTATAAAATTATTACAAACATTATGTATACTTATTCGTTCTGCGTCTTGCTGCTTACGGTTCACTACTCACGACGATGTTTTTTTTGGTACCTTTTTT
>JAMQGT020013346.1:0-27766 GCA_024447675.2 Pterophyllum scalare
TTTTTGTTGCTGCAGCTTTTAATAGCTTATAGATACATGTATGCAGTTCGTTTAACACAAAACGCTGAGGCCTCAGGGCTTTGAAGCATTAGACAACCGGTAAACAATTCTTCAATTAAGGACAGACTTTGTAATTGGTTTGTGTGTGTCTGCTGTTTCAGGAAACCTCTCAAGATGATCAAATCAGCACTGTCTGTGCTCTTGGTTCTGGTAGCCATTTCCTCCGCTTTTGCTGCAAAATACATCCCCAAGAGTGGGAAGAGGGTCCCTCAGACTCTGTCCAGAGGTCTGTGAGAGTCATCTTCACCTGTAAAGCTGATTATTACTGAGGTAAAGAACTATCTCATTGAGTTCTAATGGTGTCCCTGTCTGTCTAGGATGGGGTGATCAGCTGATATAGGCTCAGACTTATGAGGAGGGTCTCTAGGTCCAGGTCAAGGTAAGAAGTGGTTTCACAGTGGAAGTCCAAATGTTGGCTTAACGCTAACATTCACTGAAGCTGATGATTAAATAAATGCCGCTGGTTTGTGTTTCAGGAACAAGCCGCTGATGGTCATCTTTCACCTTGAAGACTGCCCACACAGTCAGGGTAAGAAACTCCAGGGAAAAAAAAGAAAGTATCTGCCATTGTTTGAGTTATTAAGTTACTCATTGTGTGATTCTGTGCATGAGTGCGTGTGTGTGTGTGAGAGAGAAAAAGAGAAAGAAATTTTATTCTGTTTAACGAGTGAGCACTTATATGTTTGTTCACATGTGCTGTCGCCTCACTCATCTCATTGCTGTTCTGCACACGTGTGAGTTATGAAACTCAGGAGTTTTGTTTCTCCCGCAGCGCTGAAGAAAGTGTTCTCTGAGGACAACGAGATCCAGAAAATCCTCGATGAGGACTTCATTGTCCTCAATCTGGTGGTAGGTTACGGGGCTTTTGAGATAAGAACAGCTGGCTAAATTAATGTTTTAAAGACACATACCTTTAAGGCATAAAAAAACCATGAAAAATTACCCTAATACTTTGACATTTTTACACTTTGTGGTCCAACACTAAGATAAAATGTTCATGCTCACAGTGACACATCGGTTAAGTGTCTGCAAAAGCTGTAAAAGTGTTCTTTCTCTCCTACAGTATGAAACAACTGACAAACATCTGTCTCCTGATGGACAATATGTTCCCAGATTCCTTTTCGTTGGTAAGTGTTTCAGTGACACCACTAACATCTCTTTATTATCACATTAATCAGTGGGTTTTATTACACTGAATCCTTTTATTTTTCTCTGGGAAATTAGATTAACTCTAACTAGTTTAATTGACTGCCAGTTACAACCCCCCCCCCCAAAAAAAATTGATGCTGTGGAAAATAAGTACAGTCAAAAAAATGGATTTTTAAATTGAATTGAATTTTAAATGGACCTCAGTACAGATTACAAATATACAAATCTAGCAGACACCACATATGTGCAAATATGCTCACCATTTAAGTCAAGCGTACAGCAGCAGTGGATGTACATAGCTCAAGTTTTTTGATTTCTCCGCAGACCCCTCAATGACAGTGAGGGCTGACGTCACTGGCCGCTATGCTAACCGCATGTATGCCTATGAACCAGGTGACATCAAACTTTGTAAGAGCTGCAGCACACACACACACACACACACACACACACACACACACACACACACACACACACTGTGAAGCATACATGCATTATGATCCAGTTTTGTCTTGATCACTTTCTGTGTAATTAAAAATCTCCTGTCTCTTCCTCAGTGATTAGCAACATGCAGAAGGCTAAGAAGCTCCTAAAGTCTGAGCTGTGAGCACCAGGAGGGACACATCATGACCCTGATCCACAGATGCTGTCACCACAGTTTACATATGAGAAACCACGCACTGGAAAGTTTCTTCTTTTCACCTTCATTGAAATGTTTGTTCCCTGCAGTCCTTCCTTATGCTTGCCTTTGTTATTATTGCAGGAATATCCTTTGAATAAAAATTAATTGTTCATACTGACAGATAGTCGGCCTTCTTATTTACCAAAAGAATGTGTGGAAACATGAAACTTACAAACACTCACTGCTACAAGTCTTCATGCTAATGAACAATTATACTAATTAAAAAAATAATAATAAAAAAAAGAAATTATTGTTAGCTTCAGCGTGTTGTTTTAAAGGCCTGTAGGATACATTAGCCACTCAATTAACTGTGATTGAACTGCAGATTTTTGCAGTTTGCTGCAATGGAGCATATAGGGGCTCTTCCCAGGAGTGGAGCTCCCAGCAAATTCACCCCGAGGTCAGCCCGTGCAGTGGTCAGAGAAATAGCAAAAAATCCAAGAGCTCCATCTCAGTCTCTGCAGGCCTCAGTTAGCATGTTAAAGTTCATGACTTTACAATTAGAAAAGACATGTATGACAGGAGAAGGCCTTTTTCTCTAAAAAGAACACACATCTGAACAACTCAAAAGATTTCTGAAAAAGACCAAAGAGCTACATGTTATTTGGCCATAATACACAATATTTGGCCACCACAGGGGTGACTGTGACTCTGGCACATGAGGAAGAACAGGTCATGTCTTAATAGCAAGGTAAGGGGTACCAGGTACTTTTTAGTACCTACTCACTTGGAGTTCCAAAGCCACGTTTCCATCAAGTGAGCTGAATTGAGCTCAATGTGATGTTACAGAATGCATGCAACTGATTGGCCAGGCAGTGGCGTCACTAGATGAGTCATGAGATAGACTCCTTCACAAGAATCAAACCCTCGTGTTTGAAACCTGGCAACAAGGGAAATGGCTACACACTAACCAACACAGACGGAGCAACTGTTTGTGTTTGTGTCACACACAAATGATGTCACGGGATGTCAATAACTCACTACTCATCTATGACTCTGCTGCAGAACACACAGACAACATTGTCCTGAAAGTTGCAGTAAATAAAGTTAAGACCAAGAAGATGATAATGCACATGGGGAAGGAGAAAAGATTTTATCAACTGCTGACAGTCCTCAAGGCTTTAGGTTGTGAGGGTGGCCAGAGCCTTGCAGCATCATCAAAGACAGATGTTTCCTTCTGGCACAGCACACAGCATTTAATTTTAGGCAAATGGCTTGATCAACAGATCAAATTCTGCTTTCACAAAGCTGAATCTGTACTGTGAAACAAGCTTCTATTGGAACAAACTTTCAGACAATTTAATTTTGGATCAATTAATGTTTCTGTGTTGATGACTATTAGGCAACATCGTGTTCCATACATGCATTCGTCTTCTAATGGTGATCTTGGATACTGTAATTCAATTCAATTCAATTTTATTTATATATCACCCAACATAACAACAATAGTCACCTCAAGGCCTTTTATATTGTAAGGCAAAGAACCTAGAATTATTGTAATAAGCAAGTCTAATAGGTGATGGACATGATTTGCCTGCTAATGATTTAACAATAGGAAAAACTAGTAGCCCTGTTGTTGATGGTGTGCAGTCTGTAAACATAATGTCTGGCAGTATTGCACTATACTGTAACCTCAACCCTAATGGTGTATTAGCAAGAATGTGCCTGGTAAGATAGCAGTCAGACGCAGAGCAGCATTAACATTTGGAGAGATGTTTGAGTCACCCACTGAGGGCACAAAGGGTCCCTGAGTACAGTTTGCTCAAATGCAATTCATCCCAGGAAGTATGCCAAATAGCTAACAATGGGCTTCTTGTTCAACTGTTACATGATCAGTTGAGGTAATATTTGGTATAAAACAAAAAGCAAAAACAAAAAACAATGTGAGCTGAGTTTAATGGCCTCACAATGATTCTCATTTTTCTCACTGTTAACCAACAGATCTGCTCAGTTAGAATGTGCTTCATTCAAACGAGTTGGTGAGGAGTCTGTTCTAGACGACTGTGTAATCAGTAAAATCTTGTGTGTTTGACATCCTGGATGGGCGGGTCCAGACCGCCAGCACTGAAGGCTTCTTCCTGTTGCTGGGTTACTGAGTCTCAGCTGACACCATTGCCCCATGTGTCTCCCAAATGGGACTGGAAATTTTTAAAAATGCCACACACATTGTAGTGACAAAAAAGACCCGAGGTTGTTTCTATTGATGGCAGCCCAATCTTCAGTCAATGCTGCCCAGAGTTGCTGCTGAATCTATGGAGGAAGACTAAACTGCCACACTGTGTGACTCAAAAACTCCACAGGTTTTCTCAGCCATTGAGATCAGGGCTCACTGCTCTGGTAAGCTGTCTGTTGGTCTGCCCTGCCTCCACCATTCCAACGCCAAGGTTGGGTGTGTTTGACAGAGGAGTGGTCATTAGCTGGAAAAAGACACTGTGACTTCTTTGTGTTTTCTTTTTGGTTCAACAAAAACTTATCTATCTCTATATATAGCTCAAGTGTTAAGTTAGATATGTATTTATAACCGTATTCATTTAAAAATTTGTTTACAATACATGTAACAGCAATAACTGTAAAATAATTGTCCCTAAATTTGTACTTTTAGTGAAATTCATTAGCAAAACAAACAAACAAAAAAAACGGTGACAAAACACTTAATAAACAAGGGTAAAGGTGAATTTTACTGATTGTATAATTATATTTATTCAAATTTTTAATACATATTGTTATTGTGAATAATTTTGGTCATGATAGCTCTGCAGTGAAAATCTGTGATCATGACTGCTTTAATTTCAATGCATTTATGACCTTAACAAAAAAAAAAAAAATCTCTTAACTGTTATCCTCTGAAGTTCACGTTTCCCCATGATTGTATTAGTCTGGATTACATATAATGTCACATGACAGAAGCAGCTATATTGGTTCATCATCTGATGAATACCCTGCTATTAAAATCAGATAGCAGATAGCATAAAAATACAGTCATTTCCAGTGGTCCATTCCTTTATTTGTTCCCTTCCAAGGTACAGAAGACATATGATGAAGACATTGAATTCTTTTATTCCATTAGTATCTTACTGTGGTTTACAGTACAAAGGCTCAGTGGGGCAGTTTACAGAATCATTGTTTCAGTGTTTTATACAGTAGTTCATATTTTATGGACAGAGTCATGTAAAAGGGCAAATCCACAGCATATAGAGAAAAACTCATACATTAGACCAGTGAAAGACACACGCAAGTCCACACACACACACACACACACACACACACACACACACACACTTTCAAATATGCAAGACATCTGCAGGTTACAAACACAGCTGCTCCTCACTCATTCACACATGGAATCTTTAATATCAGTGTGCAGACAAGTCATTGGCATAAGTGTTCAGAATTAACTCTCAGGCAGGCTGCATAAATACTTCTGGATTATACAGCAGACAATATTCATTCTTCTTATACTACAAGTGCCCACTGTACTAAATATGTTTGCATGTTCACTTCAGCAGAAATGTCCTCACATGTCACGTCACTCATGAAAACCAAACACATCAGGTTATAACAGCATCACTGCAGCGGTCATTGGAAATGCACATCAGTCTTGTATTTACAGTTAAAGCCCAGAGAAGGTCCATAGAGGTCGTGAAGGGTGAATGGTGGCGAGAGGCTGGAGCTGTGACCGTCTCACAGGAAAGCACTGGGATTGGCTCGGGGGTCCTTCTGGTTCCTGTAGCGATATGTGAGCCACACTCCCAAGATCTGACATGAGTACACAGTACATGGGTAAGATTTTCTTTATGTCAACAAATTCTATGTAAAGATTTACAAATCTGTTTCCAAACACTACTATGTTATGAGAAGTACTTAAAATCCACAAGTATTTGGAAGTATTAAAAAAGATAACATATCTGACCTGTTAATGTAATATTTCTGCAAAAAAACAAACAAACCTTGAATTAAAGCTGAAAATCTGCATTTAAATCACATCTTGATGAATTGGAAATGGATTGGACGGTGCTTCCCAGTGCAAATGGATAATGATGTTCTTCAATCTCCAAGTTGGTCAACTATCTCAACCCAGCAGAGCATGCCGTTCAGTAAATTATAACAAAGCTGAAGGCAGAGAGACAAGGAGCAACTGAAGGCAGCTGCAGTAACGTTAACTAGTAATGACTTCATGAATTTCTTCACCGGTAAAATTTTAACCCTTAACCCTAAAGTTGGAGGGTTCAAGAGTTCTAAAGTTTGCAGATAATACTGCAGTGATAGGATGTATCCCTGGCAGGGACAAAGCTGCCTACAGGAGGGAGGTCGCCAGTCTGGTGTCATGTGTGAGGAGAACAACCTCACCCTCAACACTGACAAGATGAAGGCGATGATAGTGGACATGGGGACGGAGAGGAGACCCCACCAGCCAGCGTTCATTCGGGGGCTTGCATTGGAGGGGGTGAGCTGCTTTAAATACCTGGGTGTCTACATCAGTGAGGACCTTACGTGGATATTTAACACCACACAGCTGGTTAAGAGGGCTCAACAGCGCCTGTACTTGCTGAAGAGGCTGAGGAAGTTCACTATCTCAACCGAGATCCTCAGCAACCTCTACAGATTAAAAATGCCTGCAAAGAGTGGTGAAGACTGCTGAAAAGATCATTAGGGCTCCACTGCTCTCTCTGCAGAGCATCTACTATTACAGAGTCTGCAGGACACCCCCAACATGGACTGTTCACACGTCTACCCTCAGGCTGTGTGAAATCCAGGTCCTCTAGACTGAAGAACTCTTTCTTCCCCACTGCATTAGACTCTAAACACCTGATAGGAGTTTAAAACCTTGGTCACCTCAGCTTGTAACTATATTTCTCTATCTACATTTTACAATTTGTACATGTGCAATTGCAAACACTGCACTATACCACTGATGTAGGATACATTACACAAATATGTACATAGCCTTTTGAAGCTCAGATTCTTATTTGTATACTGCATAGCTGCGCAGTTATGGTTTATTTGAAGAGTTTCAGTCAGGTTTCAGAATTCATCACAGTACAGAAACAGCTAATGCTAATACTTGTGGACAGCATGCCAAGAGATATCAGCATGTACCAGACCCTAGAACTAGCTGTGATGGCTCACCTCAGTAAAGCTGAAAAAGAGACCAATTCCTCCAACGAAGCGGAGGATATCTCCAGCATGTTCCTGGATCTGATCTGCACAGGGTGAACAGAAGTTGTTGGGGAAACAGGCCTGCAAGAGAGACAGCACATGGTTAAAAAAAAAACATGCCTCTGACAGCAGTTAGGGGATTTTATTATTTAAAACTGAACTTTACTGCTGTTAGTCAGATTATACATCTGAAAAACAGTACAATCACCAGCCTCTTTGCACCTAATGAGATGCAACAGGGAATAGGAAACACTTTGTGAAAAGCACTGATCCACACTCACAGCATCACAAGTGCTGTTGGGGTCCACGTGTTTGAAGCCACAGCAGTTGAGGGTCTTCTCCACGTCTCTTTGGGTGCTCTCAGAGTTGTTCCAGCCCACCTCCAACAGGTGATCCTGGAACACAGTGGTTAATTTTAGTAGTTAATTTTGGACCACAATTTGTACATTAGGGTTTTCAGTTTTTCATTTCTTTCTTTTTTTTTTTTTAACAATTCTTAATGCATTTGCAAAAAAAAAAAAAAAAAATTTAACCTTTATAAAAGATCAAGAGTGGAGTTTGGAGAAACATTCAGACAAAAGTTTGCAAAAAAAGAGGTGACTTAAGAGAATACTTATTGTTTGACTATCCTTCTGGCATTATCTGAATTATACTTTTGGGGAGAATGTAACATAAATTTTGTGTTGCTACAGTTACAGATGTCCCCTAAACATGCCACATGTAGCCATCATAGTTACTACTGTTGAAAAAAGGGCAGCTTTATGGATACTCTCAACAGTAAGTTGTCTGTTTAATTTATAGTTTACTCATTGTTTACATTTTTTCTTTCTTATTTTTTTCTTTTGGATCCTTAATCTGTAAATCATGACAGTACGCTGAGACCACAAAACGGACCCAGCAGATAGAACTGCATGATCGGCAGCGCTTGGCTCTTTCTTTCTGAAGAGGACTGTGGAACTTAAGGGACCCCCTGAGTACAAGCCAGCAGGACACACGTGACCACGAGAGCCCCCACTGGAAGGTGTGGTTCTTCAAAGAGAAAAGGGGTCCCCAGAGACGCTGTTCATCATCCTCTCTGCAGCCGAGCTTGGAAGAGACATCAATGTTCAGCACTGGACAGCTCCACACCTGTCCTTCCACCTGGGTTAGTCGACACTACGTCCGGATCTGCTCCAAAGGTTGACCGACACCTTGCTCACAACAGTTCATCTGCCTGGTGTGGTCAACGCCAGATCCCAGCCTTCTCATAGGATGATTGATGCTTGCCAGTGACAGTTCGTCATCTGGGTCGGTCTACGCCAGGCCCGGCTGATACCAGGCCCATGACTAACTGTTTGACTGGGTTGATTGAAGCTAGGTCCCAGCCTGCTCCAAAGGTGACCGATGCCAGGGCCACACCTGTCCCAGCACCGAGAATGAGAGTTGCATCACTGCTGATTCCTCCACCTGGGCCAGCCAACATCAGGTCCCCGCTTGCCTGCTTCCCCACCTGGGTCAGCTGATGCCAGGCCCAAAGCCATCCCTGTACCAAGAATGAAATTTGCTAGGCCACTGTCATTAATTCTGAGAACTGTGGAAGGACATTAGTGTTTTGATTTGGTTGTTTATAGATTATAACAATGAGGACACTTGATTTAATTTGCAAATCAGTGGCTAAGTATTCAAATGAACTGAAAGCATCAAGGTCCATCATTTTCCATACAAGTTGGAGAGTGGAGAATTGCAATCTGATCTTGTCTCACAGCTTGTAAAGCTGTGGGGGACAGGTTTAATTTACTGCCATACATTATCTTTGAGTCAGGTTTCAATGAGAAACAATAAATCTAATTCTTTTTCAAAAATGAGACTGTTTATTAAAAAAAAACAAAAACTTTTATTTGGGAGGGACATTACATTTAATAACCCAAATCTGAGCTTGGGCATGGTAGGCTATCTGAATGACTCTGAGCTGTGATAGAAATATTAATTAAATTACTTAAATAAATTTTGTTCTCAATGTATTTCTTAAATAGAGCAGGTTGTCTCCTAATCAGAAGGTCAGTGGTTCAATCCCTGCCAGCATGCCAAAGTATCCTTGGGCAAGTTACTGAACCTCGAGTTGCACTTAAACACAGAAAAAAGTGCTTGTATGAATGTGTGTGTGAATGTGAGATGTTGTATAAAGTGCTGAGTGCTCAGGTAGAGTAGAAAGAAGAGAAGTTTTGTTTGTTTTTTTTCCTTTAGCTCCTCAGTGGAGACGGACGCACTTTTCTTTGACTCAGCCCCAAAGTGGCCTGACCCCCCCGACTCTGCTGGCTCCCTTCATCCCTGCCCCTCCCCACCCTACTGCTCCTATGCTATGCCATGTGCTTCCTGCACTATCGCAGAGGTTTTTGTAACCTTATACTGTCTATGTGTGTATGTATACAAAGTATGAGATTATTTTTTTTCTCCTCACTCATCCTTATATGTTTTTGCTATTGTTTCCGTCTTTTTAATGACAGCGCCTCCAGAAGGGGGCAGCGTGGCCGCAGTTCACCTATCACCCCATGTTTGTTTGTTTGTCTACTTGGATGGGTGTTCTTTTAACTGTAATTTCCCCATTGTGGGACTAATAAAGTATCATCATCATCATAAAAGTGCTAAATAAGACCCAGTCCACTTTATTTGAGGACTCAAAGCACTTTCTTCTTACAAGTCTCATTCACACCAGCACCTTCTTCTATGCCTACATGTAGGTACCTTTAACCAAACATTCACACAGTCACACTCCAATGGATACAACAGGTGAAACTCTGGGTTAAGTAACATGCCCAAGGATATGTTGACATGCAGACTGGAGGAACCAGGGACCAAAACAACAACCTTCCAATTAGTAAGCAACCATCCTGAGCGGCTGCCATCTAATGGTGTGCATGTTAATACAAGACATCTAGCAGATTTTACCTAGTACTTGCAGCCAACTTGAGCTGCACTGCTGCTACTTAGAAAAACACATTGTTACAGTGTGGAAGTCGATTTAAGATGCAAGCATTCCTCATCTCTTAATGCGGCTGCTGCTTGGCATTGCTACCTGATTGTTCTGTTCCTCCACCTTTATAGCGGATGTTTTATCTGTGGCTGGGATAAAGCGTGAGCTATCTAACTATACTGTGCACGAATTAAGGAAAGACAGTTTATGAATGGCACCATCGGATGTAACAGCGTGTATGCACATATACTGTAATGTAGGCATAGAAATTATTATTTCTTTTTCCTGGGAAAAGCAGTTGATGAAGTTGGATAGTTAGCAGTTTGTGCTGCTTCACTCTGAACGGAACCTCTTACCTGTTGCTCTCTATTAATAGCCAGACAAGCGCTGGAGACGGAGAACTGCACAATAAACACCATGAACAGGATGATCATGTACTGAGCTTCACTGTTAAAGAACAACAAAATTGGACCACATTACACACATTAGTACAGATATTGTTGCTGACAGTCAGTGTTGCTGAAGCACTGCATATATAGCTGAAAGTATTCAGTTGTAGAATCATATCTGCTCATTGTGAGGCCTGTAAAAGTGAAGCGTTTGTGCTCGGCTCTCTGCCGTCTATGAAATACGATGCAGCTCTGGATCTTCTTCCACATACATTCATGACTAGAGAATGGATTTCCCAAAATAGTAATAAAGACAGGATGCTGTAGGAGAGTAAAAACAGCTTTTTGGTCAGAAACAGGACAAACATGTTCATCACTAACAAAGATAAATCTAAACAATTCCACTTATTTTATTCAGGGAAGCACAGATTGTACGGTTCTGGACCAATACCAATCATGTTTTTTTCCTCTGATTATTTTTTATTATCTAAACCCTCTTGTGAGCCTCAGGAACCGGGCATTCTTAATTCTAAATAAATCACATCTTTTTTTCTTTTTTTTTAGATTTTTGAATTAGCACAAGTGCAGTTATACAAACCTATGAAATCTGATCCCTGATACCACAAAACAAGGACCACAACATAAAGGACATACTCACCCATTCAAATGAATCACTGACTGTGTCCAAACTTTTGACTTGTACTGTATGTATATGATAATATTATGTTTAGTTTGTTCTGTATTTGTCTCGCAATTCAATTTATTTTATTTATATAGCACCAAATCACAACAAACAGTCACCTCAAGGTACTTTATCTTGTAAAGTGAATACCCTAAAATAATTACAAAGAAAACCGAACAATCAGACGACCCCCTATGAGCAAGCACTTGGCGACCGTGGGAAGGAAGAACACCCTTTTAACAGGAAGAAACCTCCAGCAAAACCAGGTTCAGGGAGGGGCAGTCATCTGAAGAGACGTTCCTGCTGTCACCAAGCGCTTGCTTATAGGGGATTGTCTAATTGTAGGAGTTCTCTCCGTATTGCAGGGTATTTCCCTTACAATATAAAGCACCTCGAGGTTACTGTGAACTGGCACTATATAAATAAAATGGTATTGAATCTGTGTTACTGAATGCAATTTTATATTATTTGTGATAAAACAGTCAGAACAGCCACAGCACGAATCTGTGAAGGATACAAAGAAGAGCAGGACCTGGTGATGCTTCATCGCCCCAATGAGGCCAGTCAGAGCCACAAAGAAAAGAAAGACACCCACACCGATGATGCCTCCCACCACCTGGAAACTGGAGACCAGACCAAACCACTTCCCCCATGCTGCGATGCCAATCATCAGGAGACTGACCATCTGCAGGACAGACATACAGGCTGAGTGTGAGAGCTACACTGATTGTGTGACAGAGGTAAATAAATTATATATATATATATATATATATATATATATATATATATATATAAAAAATATGTCCACTAATATGAGCATATGAAATCAGTTGCAGCAGGCAGCTTCAAATAAAAATAATTTTAAAAAAATCACCACTGTAATTATCATACACAATCAGGGCAGCACGGTGGCATGGTGGTTAGCACTGCTGTCTCACAGCTGCCTCTCTCTGCGTGGAGTTTGCATATTCTCCCCATGTCTGCGTGGGTTTCCTCCCACAGTCCAAAGACATGCAGTTACTGGGGTTAGGTTAATTAGTCACTCTAAATTGCCCATGAGTGTGAATGGTTGTCTGTCTTTCTGTGTTAGCCCTGCGACAGGCTGGCGACCTGTACAGGGTGTACCCTGCATCTCGCCCTATGATAGCTGGGATAGGCTCCACCCCACTCCATGGATGGATATCAGGAAGACCAATAGTTGGATTACCTATTCACATTCTGCTCTGGGTTAGAGAAGTTAGAGAGAGTTTTATTTTGTTATCCTGGATCGTGCTGTCTGCATGAACTTTGATCACAAATAATCTGATGGCTCATAAAGAAACAACCATGAAATCTTGGTGTGAAGCAGTGACACACTGTCAGCAGTTTGGTGCAAACTGTGGTCATAAAAGCAAGAATGTTCTTCATGCATATAGTAACAATTTTTAAATACAAAGTAAAAATACTCCTTAGCCATAAAGTCATGCATGCCAGTTTATAGCACAGAAGCACTGACACAGAGGACAGGTAGTGACGTAATTCCATCTTTTCTTTAAAAGTGAATTTTTAATATGAGCTCAAAGGTATATGTGCACTTTCACATGATGAACAATTTAGTACCACACTTCTATAAAGAGCGATTACTCAAGAGGCAAAGACCAACATTTTAAACTGATATGATGCTGAAGTGCCCAGTCAAAGGTGAGGCAGATTACCTCACTGTGGCATCATTAGTATCTCCCGCACCCTTACAGATCACACTCGGACCCTACTCAAATCTGTGCAGCGCCCTCTTTAAAGGCCTGCAAGGCTCCAGGTCCAGTGTTTAATTAACACCTGGTTGGATCCTATAGGGATCATGTAAACACCTTAGTTCAAGCTGGCAAAGCACACATGATGTGAAAGGCTGCGGGAAAAGCTCCCGCAGACAGGGCGACCTCTGCACTGACAGAAACTGTAACGGGAGGAAACAGGAGCCCAGTTAAAGCTGGCACCTACAGATACAGATGCTTTTCTAAACTCCTCGTCTCTTATTTGGTTCATCATGGACGGAACGGCCAGCTGATCCTGGAACCACAATGAATAATTGATTGAAGCAGCGTCTGACCTCATCAGGACGTTTCCTACACTGCATCAACACTATGAGGGCGGTTAAAACAGCACCTGTGCTGATGAATCCGGCACTTCAATAATCCATATGGTAAACTGTGATGTGGATACTCACAACATAGAGGATGTTGAGCGCGCACAGGGAGTGCTTGGAGCAGGTGAATCCAGCGCAGCCCATGTCCACCAGCAAATCCTTGAAACGAGCGTCTGAATAAATATCTCGACACGAGAAATAAAACCCGGACAAAGACCCGCTGAGCTACTAATTCCGTTACCCCGCCGGGAGAGAGGATCCGTCCAGCCTGTGAGGAAACAATGAGGTTTTCAGTCAGTGCAGGAGGGCAGAGGAAGTCACATGCTGACCCTTCAAAATAAAATCACTGTTGCTCCGACACTTTAACTTACAGAGCTGAACACATCAGGACATGACCTCAGTATTTTGAGGAGAATTTGGATGTAGTCTGCAATATAACTAAATGCAGACTACTACTTCTTTCGGCTGTTCACTTAAGGGGTCGCCACAGTGGTTCATCTGCAGCCACCCGACCCTGTCCCCAGCATCCTCCTCTGTCATACAAACCCTCAACATCCATTAATCTTCTCTTGGTCTTCCCCTTTTCCTCCTGCTTGGCAGCTCCATATCCAACATCCTTTGTCCGATATACCCATTATCCCTCATCTGCACTTCTCCAAACCGGCTCAGTCTTGACTCTCTAACTTTGCCTCCAAACCAGTCAGCCTGAGCTGACCCTCTGATGCACTAATTGCTAACCTTGTCCATCCTGCTCACTCCCACTGAAAATCTTAACATCTTCAGGTCGCACTCTTGTGCTTTTATTAGTGCCACCATTTCCAAACCATACATCATAGCAGGTCTCACTACAATCTTGTAAAGCTTCCCTTTCACTTTGCAACTATCCTTCTGTCCCAAATCACCCAGACACTCGTCTCCAGCCACTCAAACGTGCCTGCACTCTCTTCTTCACCTCTCATGTGTACTGTCCTTTGCTTGGGATGGTTGACCCCAGGTATTTAGTGTTACACCTGTCTCCCTCTCATTTACACACATGTATTCTGTCTTGCCTTTTCTCTCCTCAGGCATCCTCTCACTCTCCAGGATTGTGTTAAACAATCTGGTTAAGAAGTCCACCGCTCTCTCTCTTAGACATTTCCATACCTCCACAGGTATGTCATATAGACCAGTTGTCTTTCCACTCTTCATCCTCTTCATAGCCGCCCTCACTTCCTGATTACGTACTTCCTGATTCACTAACGGTCCTCATCCGTCCTCCTCTCTCATTTTATTCATTCATCATCAACTCCTGAAAGTACTCCTTCCCTCTTCCCAGCACACTGTCTTCACTTGTTAGTACATTTCTATCTCTGTCCTTCACCCTAACCTGCTGCACATCTTTTCCAGTGCGATCTCTCTGCCTAGCCAATCAATACAAGTCCTTTTCTTCTTCCTTAATGTCAAGCTTCACATTGAAATCACTGTAAGTCTTTTCCTTTTCCTTCACCACCTCTCTCTTTTGCTGTACACCTAGCCTCCCAGTACTTCTGTTTTTATCTCTCTGATTGTCCCACATTTTCTTTGCTAACCTTCCACTGAATACCTTTTTGTTTTGTACTTCCTCATTCCACCACCAAGACTCCTTGTCTTCTTTCCTCTGTCCAAAGTATTCACTAAATACCTTCTTGGCAGTTTCTCTGAACACTTCAGCTGGACTTCCCCAGCATCCTCCCTGAACTCTGTGCAACATTCTTCCTTCTTCATTGTCCATCATTTAATCCTTGCATCTGCCTTCACTTGCTTCCATCTTAATTTCTAAAGCCATCTTGCCGACTACCAACTGATGATAGAAAGTTAATCTGGAAACTAAATGAAACTGAACTGAATTGAAAACAAAACTCAAAAGCAAATTAAAATGTAAAGAAATTCAAAAATACAAAACTCTAATAACTGATATAAAGGGGCAAGTTATGGGTGCTATAGACATAAAAACCTATGTCCTATTTAGGCTAATACAGAGGACTTACCTGTGTAATAATGCAGTAGTTACAACATTATTACAAAGTAAACTTTGATGGACGCTTGGCTGCTTTATGGACTGTCTTCCTCTGGGGTAACATTATGTGATAAGCACCCTTGTTACACTCAGTCATTGTTTGATAGTATGTTGAGGATGTGCCTGGTCGGTCAGTTACAGGTTGAAAATCCATGCTTTTATTGTGAAGGGAAAATGAAAATGGATTCCAGTGTGAGTGTGGTCTTATCTTTAACTTGGCTCCTGGCCGACAGATGACTCAGTAAGGGACGGGCGCCAGGACATCCGATCCACTGATTGGCTAAAGAGAAGTGCTGTAATTTCCTTTAAAAATATTCCACACAGATTGTTAGGAGTCATTTAGCAGTGACCCTTTGCTTGAACGGAACGCAAGCGTGACTGTGACATTCAAACGCACACACAGACACACACCACCACCACCACAGCGCTCTGCCCGGACAAAAATGTGAGAAAGTAAAAATAAATCAATGCCAGGGACCAGATCACCTGCAAACCAGCAGTGAGGAATGAAATAAAAACATGTGTTATATGACCAGAGCCTGAGGCATGTTACATCCTCCTGATCATTCCACGCTATTTACCTGTGTACCGGTAGCAGGTGGAGAGCCCAAGCAGCAACTGTCATAAGCATATATGGCCGTTAGATGGCGCTGCAGAAAACTCAAATCGATAACATCTCACTGGTCATTTTATTAAGTACACCATGCTAATACCCCCTTTACCCTCAGAACTGTCTTAATTAATTGTGTCAGAGATCCAACAGGGTGCTGGAAAGATTCCTCAGAGATTCTGGTCCATACTGACATGATAACATCATGCAGTTGCTGCAGATGTGTCAGATGCACATCCACAATGCAAATATCCTGTTCCACCACATCCCCAAGGTGCTCTATTGGAGATCTGGGTAAGGTGAGGCCATTTGAGTAGAGTGAACTCACTGTCATTGAACATCCCAAAGGTATTTACAATTTACTTTTAGTGTGCCCACATCAGTAGTACCATAGGTGGCGATGAAACAATCAGTCACATTTAGCTCTGAAGGAATAAGTACATTCTGTGGTGGTTCAAAGCATGTTGGAGGCCTAATAAAATCACTTGATGGAATGAAATGACCAAGAAATTTGGAAAAAATCAGCACATCTTAGAAGATGTGTCAGAATTAGTGTAGTAGATATCACAAAGGAACTTACAGCTATAATTGTTATTGCTGCTAGGAAAATGAGGATCTGATGGAAAATGAGGATCTGATGCACAGGTTTCTGAGGCGTCAGGAACCAGTATCGCCATAAGTAGCAACCTAGCTGCCATACAGAATGTGTATGAGTAATTTTTTTAGTGAAATAATTGTAAAATTTGCATACTGCAGCCATAAATTATTTTTGATAAAGTCAGGACTAGAAGAGGGGTTGAAGCTCTCAGAAAGGCAGCACCTTGAGTTTTTCACACAAGCCATCCCTGTGTCTGTGATGCTTGGAGAGTCATGTGGATGTTTATTGTCTGTAAAAATGACAAATCACACAAAAACCCCCCCAAAAAAACCACACTGAACCTCTCGACCCATACCATCCTAATTGGTTTAGCACATCGTACACCCTTGTTGTCTTGCTCAGCATCAACGTGGAAATCTTTCTAACCCAGTGGGTTATTACTGTGGTTCTGGGATCCTCTTGCAATGGCTGGCATGAACCCAAGTGACACGACCTTTGACCTTAACTGCTGTCTGTGTTGTCAGTAGTATCTGGAATGGTCCTCTGCCACCATTTTTGCTTCCAGCTGGTTCTCTGGACATCTTTGATCAACAACCAGCCTCCTGGTCTGCATGGGTTTAGGTTTGTTTGAGCTGGCTGCTTTAATCTGCTTATTGAGAGAGGTCAGAGCAGATGAGAGATTTACACACATTTCATCCTCACAGTGTTCAGTGGTCTGAGGAGGATGTTCTGGGGGCCCTATCCCTGTATTTGGTGGACGTCCAAACAAAATTTCAAAAGGACCGAGGCCATGTTTAACTCTTACCCTTGTCCTCATGTGCACCTGTCCACACAGCAAAAGTTGACCCTGTACGTAGATTTTTCTGACAATACTGCACTTTTTGTTCAGTATTATTAAATATATTTAATATTTATGTCTTTAAATTTCTTAAAATGATGCAAATGACTTTATTCGCTGCTCTGTCACACAACATGAAATGAACTTTCTACACTTTGTGTTCAGGTTGAAGGACACAGCAAACAGCCAGACACAAGATTTAAGGAAATATTTGTGTAGAAACACAAACTGAGTTATATGAGTTGTGTATTATTTAGAAGTTTCACTGTATAAACTTTAATGACCTTAAAACTATCGATGTAAGTACTTACCAGTGATGCTCAGAGATGCTTCTGGTGCACACTGGAAGATGCAGATTTTAAAAAATGCTTGCTTTAGGAGCTCTGAAAAGAAGGTGTTTATGTGCTCTATAGGATGCTGCTAGGCTACAACAGTTCAAAACATTACATTTGATTCCTGTTTCCAGCATCTCCTCATCCACCACCTTCATCATGGCCACTTCAGCTTCCTCTGGGATTCCAGGGCAGAAAACAGTTGGTGGGCCCCCACTGAGCCCACAGTACATACCAGAATCCTCATTCCCTTAGAAACCAAATTATAAGCACAGGCACAAAACAGTCCTCAGAAACATTAATATTTGCTTTCAATGTTTGTTCTTGATTTCTTGATTCAGCAGGTCTGTACTAGAGTTAAAGAACAATTTCCAGAATATATTTTCCTACATCAAGTTTCACATTTGTCTAACTTTGGGAACAGCACACACATGTTCCCGACTAAATTTTAAGGACTTGGGCAAAATTAAAGGATTCATATGAGCATCTTTCTTCTTCCATTTCTTGGCCAGTTGGCATCATCATTAAAAATTGATTAAAAACAATCAGACCCACATTTCTTTAGTTTATTGATCTGTGTTATTAGTTGTTTTGTAATAAATTATTGCAAACTAAAAAAAAAAAAGAGAAGGTTTCTGTCAGTATGTTTTGGGGTGGCTGTAGCTCAGGTAGAGCGGGTCATCTACTAATTAGAAGGTTTGCGGTTCGATCCCTGGCTGCTCCAGTCTGCATGCAAAAGTACCCTTGGGCAGGATCCTGAACACCAAGCTGTTCACTGATGCAACCATCAGAGTATGAATGTGTGTGAATGAGTGAATTATTGTTGTATTAAATCCTATGAGTGCTCAAAGTAGAAAAGCACTTAATAAAAAAGGGTGTGTTCAGACAGTTTAACCGAACTCAGTGAACCCGGGTAATCTTTGTGACATCATAGAAATGAGAAAAGGCAAAACCAAAAAAAAAAACAAGAACTCTCAGATTCTGTTGGACTGAAACCTGGCGGAAGCAGCTGCAGAGTCAGATCATTATTTGTGTGACAGAAAAACTTGTATGTGTGAGACTTGTCAACAACCTCCTGTTGATGGCACACCTGTCAGATTAGAGTAGCCACACACACCCCTCCCATAGAGTTTATTATTGCTCATTTTGGTTTTGCAACTGTTACTGAATGAATTCAGGAATGTCTTTTCAGGTTAAAGTTTAGGGGAAAACTGGCCTAAGGCTTAAGGAGACGGGCTCTTTTGTCTGGTCTTGTCTGAAGTTCAGAAAGTTTCAGAAACAGTAATTCATGTTTTGTTTGCTTTCCACTGAAGGAATCACAGTGACTGGCTGCTCCCACAAAGGTCAGGAAACATATACGTAAAAGTACACAATACACAAGGTAGTGTTGTTTGCATGTAAGATATTTTTTCTTTTCATTACACATTTTCTAACATTTATTATTCCCTTTGCACAATCCCTCATCTTTAATGGCAGCGCCTCCAGAAGGGGGCAGCATGGCCACAGTTCACCTATATCCCCATGTTTGGATGGGTGTTCTGTTAACTGTAAATTTCCCCATTGTGGGACTAATAAAGGTATTCATTCATTCATTTATTAACAAATAAGTGATCAAAAGGCTCTAACGTAGCCTCACTGTTGAACTGCTGAAGATGATAGAAAAATATAACTACAGGTCAGCCAGGGCTGGTCAGAGGAAGCTGCTGACAAAGGGGAAAATAGTCTATTTTGACACACCTGTCAGTGTGGATAGTCTGGCTTTCAGGCTTTATTTCATTGGGTTTTGTTCACAGGTGTGTCTGGGCCCTCCCTGGTGTCCCAACACTAATCTCTGTTGAAGTTAATCTTACAATGGCCAACACCATCACATGAAAACACACTCAAGTACTGCATGTTCCAGTGTTTTAAGAATCAATACAAAAACACATTAAATCTTTTCTAGTGGGATGTGGTGGGCCAGCACCCTAGCTTACACCTTTGTGAGTAGAGGGGTACTCAAGTAAAGAGATGTGTGTGTTACTGAGAATCTTAGACAGTGATGTTGCTTTATTTTTCTCCTGTGTGCATCACAGCCAAACTTCACATTTCTCTGTGTTCTGGTGGAGTGGAGGCTTGGGAGCCGTGGGGTGGCTGTAGCTCAGGAGGTAGAGCAGGTCGGTGGTTCGATTCCTGGCTACCCCAGGCAGCATGCCAATGTATCCTTGGGCAAGATACTTAACCCCAAGTTGCTCTCCGACGCAACCAACCGTTGGAGTGTGAATGTGTGTGAATGTTAGATAATAAAAAGCACTTAGCTTACTTAATCATGGAAGTGCTTGGGTGAATGCAAAACATGTTGTATAAGTGCTCTGAAGAGTAGAAAAGCGCTATATAAGAACTAGTCCATTTACCATTTGGGTGCTTTGATCTTTTGAAATGCTGGATTCTAACATTGATCTTGATCTCAGTTGGCTCTGTCCACTGAGCTGCCATAGAGACTGCCACCAACAGACATGAAATTGTGTATCTTAGAAGCCCACATCCGGAACACAGCAAGCATGCAAAATACATCTATTAAAATTACAGGGGTACACATGAGCCTGAAAATCAAAGCTAATTTTCTACACCAATTTTCCACTCTGTATTTATTTCTTATTATTCTGGAAAGGTTTGGTATTGCCCTCCTTTCTTCAAAAGCACAGTCATTGTAAAGGAGACAAATGGTTTCAACATTTGACAGGAGGACAAACACCTTACTGTCCAAACAGTTCAGTCAAGTAGCTCACTGACTGATTTACTGGGTCTCCAGTGCCACCTTATGGTCAGCTACAGTACTTCAGCTGCAAAATAAACAAGCAGCTTCTTCAGTATTATTTTTTCTTTCCTTTATTTTTACAGGAGCATTGGCTTAAATTACCTCACAGTCAGTACAAATACAGTACAGTATGTTTCTCCTCATAAATGCATCACTTGCATTCACTCAGTGATGTTGGGGATGGGGGGTGGGGGTGACTTTTGACAGAGTAAATGCTGTACAGACGCTCTTTAGGTGAACTACAGACGGACAGTGTGCATGTGATAGTGCAGGTCATTGTGTTTTTTGTGCAGCTACTATCATCAGTTCACAGTATGTGTGAACGTGATACATGTCACATTGAACTTGCATATTGAATACCTTGGGAATATGCAAAGGTTCTTGTTTGCATTTCTTTGAGCGTGCTTTGGTGTGTCGTGGATGAGACATATTGCCGTGGGAGCTGGATGTATGGTGGGCCCCGCAGCTTGTGGAGAACTGAGGGGTCAGAGTTCACAGCTGGACTGGTTTCTGGGCGGGAATGAGCATTCTGAGGTTTCCCCTGAGGACATGAGGTGGACAGGAGTGGAGAGAGTGCAGCCGATTCTAGCAGACCTTTAGTTCCTATTTGATTTAGCCAAAGAAACATGTTTATTTAGTAATCCAAACATTCAGAATGGCAATGTTTGATGGCTTGCAAGAGCCAGTTTTTTTTTTTTTTTAAAAAGGCTTGATGAAGTTTAAGTAGTAGGTGCCATAACATTAAAGGGGCATCCACAGAGAAATCCTTATTGCTGACAATTGGTAACCAATGTACATTACAGGCAGTTACTTTAGGGCTTAAAGTTAGTGGCCCAGGTTTGAGTCTGGCTCTTTGCTGCAGGTCATCCCCTGCTCTTTCTCCCTGCTTTCTACTTGGTCTTCAGTTAACGTTTTAAAGACTTTTATAATTGTGGTTTATGTGAAAAATACTTTCTGTCCTGCAATGCAATGAGTGAGACAAGCTGGCTAAAAGAGATGGCACTATATCCAGCTCTGTTAGTGTTCAAAGCTTTAAAAACATCAGATCCTATAATATAACTCATATTTGTGTGCGGGGATTCTTTTCAATTCAGGAGTTTGAAATTTTCAGATTGACAGTTCTACACTGATCACAATCAAACTTAAAGGTTCTATGAATCAAAAAAGTACACGCACACAATTAGAGCAGCACACCCTGAGCCTGGTTTCTTCCTGCTTATTGGCAGTCTTTACCTTATAAAATAACCTGCCTTGAGATGATTTGATTTGAACTGATGTTATTCAAATAAAATTGAGTTAAATGGCGACTAGCTGGAATTTGTACCATAAGTACCTTTAGAGTCTAAACTATACTGCCAAAAATATTTGCTCACCAATCCAGATCACTGAATTCAGGTGTTCCAATTACTTCCATAACCACAGGTGTATAAACCAAGCACCTAGGCATGCAGACTGCTTCTACAACCATTTGTGAAAGAACGGGTCGCTCTCAGCAGCTCAGTGAATTCCAGTGCGGAACCGTGATAGGATGCCACCTGTGCAACAAGTGTAGTTGTAAAATTTCCTCACTACTAAATATTCCACATTCAACTGTTAGTGGGATTATAACAAAGTGGAAGGGATTAGAAACTCAGCCACAAAAGTGGCAAGCCATGTAAAATGACAGAGTGGGATCAGCACTGATCTATGCGCAAACTAAACTCTGCAAACTTTCTGCAGAGTCGCTATAGACCTCCAAACTTCATGTGACCTTCAGATTAGTTCATGAACAGTGCATAGTGGTGTAAAGCACGTGGCCACAGGACATCTCTTTAAATCCTATGGATTAAGAATGGGATGTCACTGTGTGCTAATGTGTGCATGAAGACAGACAATAGTGTACTTATGATTTCCAAGGCAATTTAAAAATATAATGTAACAGCTTGGTGGACCAAACCGAGGCCAGTAAAACCAAAACAGTGAGGTGAAAGGAGCTATTAAACTCCACAGACCTGACATGGAGTTCATTTAGTTGATTATCTTTGATACTCTGAACAACATCTTTCACTTGGTCATTTTTCAGTAAAAAATATTGGTTTGTGCACCTGTAAGACACCATTTTTCACCTGAATCAGTTTCTAAATGTGTTTACCTTGATGCTAAAATAGTCTGACTTTAGTCTGATTTTAACAGCATAAGCCCCAGAAGATTTTTCATTTAAATGATAAACACCTCTTTTTACATGCCAGTTTCTATTGAAAGTTTATGCACTATAGAATTCCTACAATTAATTCCAGGTCACTAAAATTTGCTGTCAGCATGTGGGGACATTTCAACAACACTTCCATCCCTAAACCTAAAAAACTAATATATACACCAGATGTCTGTAAGCGCTGTTAAACTCCTGCATTTCATTCCTTAACAGTAAACGGTTAATAAATGGCTGAACACAGAAAACAGTGAGTCAGCACTCAGTGATCAGACACACAGGGAGGGGCTGATTCTGGGTCTTTCTCAAAGTAAAAACATAGAAACAGACTTCATTGTACTCTGACATGAAAACTGTGAGGATGGACAAAAACAAAATGAAAAATGAGAACGCACTCGATGAACTGCATGGAAAAAAATGTAATGTTATACATACTGACAAGATGGAACAAAGACATTAAGGGAAATCAAGTGAGAAATGATCATTTGTCACAAATCGTTTGGCACTTTAACTTTTTTATATGCAGACAAACCTGACAGGAGAAAAAAAAACAGCACACAATCAAAACTACAGACTGCTGTTACAGAAAAAGCTTACTTAGCATCATCAGCTTATCAACTGGCTCCAAAGGGCTACTTATACACACTAAAAAAAACCCAGACTAGAGACAGAATCCTCAACACACTTTCACTTTACACTGTACACACACAGAGATGAGAAGAAGAGCCTTTCTAACTCTCCCTTTATTGTAAATAAAAAAAAAGGTGGCTGTGCTCAGCAGTTACTTGATATAAGAATATATTGTTGCAGAGAGTGCAACTCTATATGAGCATCTAGAGATCAAAGAAACATCCTAAAACATTTATTCTATAGTGGCCCCAAAATATATGCACACATACCAGAGGACACTTTGGTGAAAAAACTTCCCTGTTTAGCATGCAACAGCCACAACAAGGAGATGATCTGAGCAGAATGGACCGAGCATGAAGGAGTAAATAAATAAAAACATAACAAATGTTATGAAAATCTGTTTGTGTGCCTGAAAGAAGAAACACTGGCTCTGTCAGTTTATCATCTTTTTAAGTCCCCAAATATTGGCATCTGTAACAGTCTTAATAATCGGTAAGGCTCTAGATAGAACTATAGTGGCTGATTACATATGTCAAGTTGTTCCAGATTTCTGTGCAATTTCCCCCAACTTGAAAAAAGAGAATGACATCCACTAGAGCTTAAGATAACTGGATTCCACTCAGAATTACTCCACAACAAAGATCCTCTTGGTTTCCTTCATTTATTTTGATTTTACAAGAGATAATCATATAGTCCTTGATAGTGCAGTAAGTTAGGTGAAAAACCTTTAAAAAGAAAAAGACAAATACAAATACAAACAATCAACATAAGCCCGTGCACACATACACGCACACTGCTTAATACAAATATAAGCACACCACCTACAGTACACATAAATAGTCCCACAGGTTAATGCACTCCTGAAAAAATATTCCCATTTAAATATGGCCTGTTTAAAATGACTGCTTGTATCTTCACTATAAAATTCACCAGGATATATGACCAAACTACCTTAACTGTGACATCTCCTGACCACCCCTCCAAAGCATAACATTAGCTAAATAATTAACCACCTATAGACTACAACAATTACAAACATCATTACAGTTATAAACCAAACCAACTTACAAACAAATACAGTAATCACTAAACCAGCGCGGACTCAAGCGCTAAGCGGCACATGTAAACAACAACAACGTCAAGCACATTCACATGACCGAGTATTAGCAGCAAGCAGACAATGAGCTCAAGAGCTGTATCTATGATGTCCATTTCTAACCGAGGCTTTTATAAGCTGTTCCCCTTACCGGCTGCCTCTCTAGTATTTTAGAAGTCTCCCTTGCACAACTTCCAGAGCCACACAATCCTCCGGCGTACTCCACTCTGGTTCCGCTTACGCTTCGGAGTTAATTTGTTTGAATGGTGCGGGTGCAGGTCATGTGATGTTACGCACCAAACGAGATCAGCTGTAAGGCACGTAACATTGATTCCGTCTTCCTTGCCCACTATTTATTTATTTATTTATTCCATTTTATTTATTTTTTATTTTATTTTTCTCTCTTTTTTTTAAAAAAAAATTTAAATTTCTTGTATTATTTTCCTTTATTCGCCTATTAACCTTTCCCTAAACTGAACGTTAAAAATCAGGATTGACTTGACAACATAAGTCTCAGTCAATTAAAAAGCAACTATTCAATGAAAATGCAGAGCACTCATTTAGACATCCTCTTGCTTTGTCTGGTTCTGCTGGAGGTCTCTTTCTATTAAAAAGGGAGTTTTTCATCACCACTGCTGCCATGTGCTTGCTCAGAGGGGTTATCATATGATTTTGGGGGGTTTTCTACAATATTCACAACAACAGTACCTCGTCATATAAGTGACATTGTTAAATTAGATTAAACTTCATGGGTCGCACATTTCAGATTTTATTAAAAAACGAAGTTGTGTTTATAAAAATCTGTTTTGTTTATAATACAGCGGTAATAACTGCAATCGATAAAACAAAAACAAAAGACAGCAACTAGAGTCCAGTTACTATTGTACTTATGGGGAAAGGCCTAAAGCTTATGAAATGTATATTTTTAATAGGTAATTGCCAGTTCAGAGTCCCGGCTGTTGATTTGTATTCAGAACCGCTGACCCAGCCATCCAAGTGTTGATTACTCTTTGGTGAAAAGGCGACGCAGAGCATCTCAGTTTTATTTATGCTGCTGCAATATGAAGACTGCCCCTGCATATGAAATTGATATTATAAAAATATGTCAAAATATAGTGTGTACAAAAACATTTTTATACACAAACAATAGTAAAAACAAAATTTTATGCACAAAATACAACCTTAACTTGGCTAATTTATCGGCATTAATCCTTTTACGCCAGGTGATCGCGGCTGAAGCGCCGGTTACCTGCCCTTAGCCGAACAGCTGGTTAAGATGTAGCGTAAAACCGCAGAGTCGACATTTTACCGTAACTCCGCAACCGTTTGTCCAATCATAAAATTCAAACGCTTCCTGAAAGCTCGGACATTGCACTTCACATCCACGGGTTTTACGGTATTTGTTGCCGGAAGCACGCGAAAGGCGGCGCTTTTGAAGGATGCTGTGTTGCGGTCCACACGATCGGGGGTTCAAGGTTAACCTATTACAGAGCCAAGGGGGAAGTGATTATGATTATTATTAGTCACATTGCTGACATATTTAAATAACTGTCATAACATAAAATACACGCAGAGCTGCACTCATGTTCATTTCCTCACACAGTGGGCGGGGCATTTAGAATGTTCAGAAATCAAAGAAAGTGACATCATTCCCAAATCAAAGACTTTAGAAATGACGTCAACTGCAAACCTTTAGATAGGGTGTAGAATTAGTTTCAGCAACACAACCCAACAAACCAAAGACAAACCCTCTCAACAGAGACACTTCACAAGACATTTTCTCCACTGTTTTGTCAGAAATGCCTGTCTTGCCCAGTACACGCTGTGAAAGAAGCCAGGCTTCATTATACAGGTCAGTTTCTATGACTGACAATAACTTAAGAAAACACCTCATAGAGGAACGTGAGCTCATGATTGAAGGAGAGCCGATGGAATTACACCAGAGGCAGATGCAGCGAGAGCTCATCACCAGGGTTCAAAATCCTTACCAGGCGCCAATGGCAAGGACGAAATAAAAAACAAGGGAAAGAAACAAAGGAGCAAAACTTTGATGAGGACATGCTCAATCCATTGGACAGAGTCCAAATAAAAGAACAAGAGCGCATTTGTCAGAGACTGCGTGAAAGGATGTGCAGTTGCAGCGTTCCAGAGAGAACAAATAAGGTGGAAAAATGAACTGAAGGAAAAGGAGGAACTATTGAAAAAGGAGAAAGTTGAAACAAGAAAGCTGTGGGAGGAAATGTTTGCACAAGAGGCAGAGTACGAAAAAGAAAGAAAAGCAGAGGCTAAGGAGCAGCTCAAGAAAGAACAGCTTGAAGCCAGAGCTGTGAGAGCACAGCAGAGAGAAGTGCAAAAGCAGAAAGATCGGGCAGAGTACAAACAGAGTCTACGTGTTCAGGCTGACGTAGACAGAAAGATGGCGCTAACCATGGCTCACACCATGAATAAAGTGAGAAAACGCCAAATAAATGCAGAACGTGCTGCAAACAAATTAGCGCCACAGAAAGAACGGGCTGCTAAGATGGCTCTGCAGAGGGAGAATTTGGCCATAGAGCAAGCTTTGAAAAAACAAGCTGAAGAGGAAGAGAAAAAGCGCCTTAAGGAGGAGAGAGAAAAAGCTGCAAGGCAGAAGTCTGTACATGAGGGCAGACAGAAAACAATCAGAGAAAAAGAGGAGAGGAAGCAGGCCGAACAAAGGAAAACTCAGGAGTGGAATGACTTTGACACGAAGGTCCACATGATGTATTTAAGGAGCCAAAAGAAAGCCGCTCAAAAAATCTATGACAAAAACATTGAATTCAGTAAAGCCAATGTCGCCACGGCTAAAGAAATTCCTGCCCGAGCTGAGCTTGAGAAGAGCTCTAAAAGAGAGTGCCTTTTAAAGTCTCAGGGACCGTCTGCCGAGAAACCGTGCCGGCATTACGATACGGCCTCCCAGCTCAAAGCTGCACGTGAAGATCTTCCCACTTTAAACACTAATGTGGGAAGGCACGGCCTCCTTTTAGACAGCAAGTGTTCAAACTGCTTGAACACAAAGTCACGAGCTCCTCTGCCCAAAACTGCTACTGTCCACACTCACATCATCCAGTATGAGGAGTACATCAGCCTACAGCAGGCAAAAGCAGGAGTTAGGGGAGAAGCCAGGAAGACGCCTTCACGCCTTCAAGCCATTTCCAAAAGGAAATACATTCTTGTTGCTCCTTTCGCCCTCCACCTGATTTAAAGGAATTATTTACAAGTGTCAAAATCTATTGTGTAAAATAAATATACATGCCACACATGTATATTGATTTTACCCCCAACCGGTTTCAGCAGATGACTGCAGGGAGCTGAGTCTGGTTCTGCTGGAGGTCTCTCCCTATTAAAAAGGGAGTTTTTCCTCCCCACTGTTGCCATGTGCTTGCTCAGAAGGGATCATATGATTTTTGGGGTTTTTCTATAATATTCACAACAACAG
>JAMQGT020013347.1:0-15549 GCA_024447675.2 Pterophyllum scalare
CCAGGCCTCCATTGGTTAATAAATTTGATTTCCATTGATGATTTTTGTGTGATTTTGTTGTCAGCACATTCAGCTTTGTACAGAAGAAAGTATTCAATGAGAATATTTCATTCATTCAGATCTAGGATGTGTTATTTGAGTGTTCCCTTTATTTTTTTGAGCAGTGTGTGTGTATACATATAGTAAGAATCCATATATAGACAGACACACAAACACATACACAGGGCGGTCGATGCCACAACAGTTGTTTTTTCCAGACCAGACTCTCCAAGGTCAGTAGATGGAGACCTAGCTAGCCCTCTCTCCTACAACCGCACCAAGGGATGTACAGTCCTTATATGTCAGTGCAGGTTTGTGGTGGAACCGCTCTCACTGTAATTTGCAATGACGACACTCTGCTCTGCTATTTCCAATTTCATTAAAATTGCAGCCAAATGCTGCTTCTTTTATGGGTATCACTCACATTCATGTAACATAATGGTATAATCACATGTCCCCCTCTGTGATTGGCTGCATGGTGTCGTCGGGTTTGTGAGCAGAGCTAATGAGCTAATGAGAAATTGGGGAGCCGGCTCTCATTTAATGGGAGGCGGCTCTTGTGCTTCACTACCAAGCATCGGAGAGCAGCTTGGTGTTCAGTATCTTGCCCAAGGATACTTTGGCATGCAGACTGGAGCAGCCAGGAATCGAACCACAAACCTTCCAATAAGAAGATGACCTGCTCTACCTGAGCTACAGCCACCCCAATACAAATTTTTTTTAGTTTTCAATAATTTATTTATTTACAAAATAACAATAATGCAGATGAATAAAGTTAATAATAAGTAAATAAAGTGAAACAGTTCAAACAGGTGCAGGAGTCTGAGAGAGGATAGACAGGGATCCTGAGGCTGTGTAGCAGGAAGGACGGGTGTTCAAGCTATACTACAACACAACCAGTGATTGATCTGATCCAGTAAGAATCCATTTTTGTCTGGTTTTCATTACATTTCACATGAAAAAAAATTCCCAGAAAGCACATGTTACCACTGTGTACAACTGTGGGGAAAGTCTTTAAAAACATGAGTAAAGCCGTATAGCTGAATCAAAGCTCCACTGAAGGAGGCTCATTACAATAATTGATGCCTGCAGATACCTGCAGATCATGAGCCGCTCTAAAAGGTCTAAAAGCAGCAGAGCAAACTTGCTTTGGAGTGGAGTGCACAGATACAGAGAGACAGATATGAGACAACAGAATTTATGAAGATACAGATGTTCAGCAGCTGTGTTCACTCGTGTGTTTTACTTACAGTACTCCAACAGGACGGAGCTGCTGGATGATGCTGTCTGGAACTGTAGGGATGTTGTTCCACTGTGAACACAAAAACCACAGAACAGGGGATCAGACAAGCTGCATTATTGTCATCTATCCACAAGGTGGCAGGATTTACCCTCTCTTTTAGACATAGACATTGAAACTGAGGTCACAGAGGTCAGTAATATGTGGGAGACCACAGTGTGAGAACAGGAGCTTATTGGGTTTGAAGGAGCAGCAGGAGGAACAGTGGCTGCTGCTGCTGTGGGGATGCTGATTAAAGGCCACTGATGCAGCAGGTTCAGAATCCATAATACTGACACTTAGTGCAGCATTTCAAAGACCACATGATGAGCAGCACAGAAACAAAGAGTATGTGTAGAGAGACTGAACCCTTGGTAATCTAATCCTTCAGATTCAGAGAAGATTGTATGAACAGCACAGAGTACAGAGATCAGTGGGAGGAGAACATCTGATAAAACTGCATTCATCCATAGTTTCTATTGTTCTCGACAGCTTCACTTTGCTCTCCTGAATTATTACTTTTGAACTATGACCCACTGACAGTGATTACATTTACTGATCAGCAAAGCTTCACACCACAGTTATACACGGGCAAAATACAAGGAAGGTGACAGCAGACTTTTTTCTTTCATCAGACCTGAAGCATCCAACAGTTTAAGTACCTTTATCAATAAAACTCTAATGGTGCTATGAAGGATCTTTTGTTCTTTTAGTTTTCAACACACACAGACACACAGCTATTTTCTTGGGGGTGCTACGGGGTTGCTATGACTTTTCCAGGGGGAGCTATAGCACCCCCTAAAGCCCCCTGGCGCTGCCACTGCAGGTACCCTCCACAACAACAGGTCCTGTCTACAATCTGAGGAAGGAAGAGTCTCTGCTTGGCCTTCTTCACCACTTCTCTGTGTTTACTACCCATGTCAAGTTCCATGAGAGCTGAACACCAAGGTACTTGAAACTCCCCACCTGTTCCACCTTTTCTCCAGCAGTCATCAGATGTGTACTGTGTCGTTATGTTTTCTGAAGTCAATGACAAGCTTCTTTGTCTCCTGTCTGTCTCATATATATATATATATATATATATATATATATATATATATATATATATATATATATATATATATATATATATATATATATATGTGTGTGTGTGTGTGTGTGGTCTTAAAGGCAGTTGACAAATCAACTTAGAGGTGCACTACCGCCACCTACTGGACGGGAGTGTGGATCAGGAAGTGAACAGAAAAAATGAAACTAAAGTGGGTACGGAAAGTATTCAGACCCCTTTAAATTTTTCACTCTTTGTTTCATTGCAGCCATTTGCTAAAATCAAAAAAGTTCATTTTATTTCATATTAATGTACACTCAGCACCCCATTTTGACAGATAAAAACAGAGATGTAGAGATTTTTGCAAATTTATTAAAAAGAAAAATTGAAATATCACATGGTCATAAGTATTCAGACCCTTTGCTGTGACACTCATATTTAACTCACATGCCATCCATTTCTTCTGATCCTCGTTGAGATGCAGTAGGGAGATTGGAGAAAGTTCCACAAAGTCAACTATCACTGCAGCCCTCCACCAGTCGGGGCTTTATAGCAGAGTGGCCCAACGGAAGCCTCTCCTCAGTGCAAGACATATGAAAGCCTGCATAGAGTTTGTCAAAAAAACACACGAAGGACTCCCAGACTATGAGAAATAAGATTCTCTGGTCTGATGAGAACTTTTTGGTGTTAATTCTAAGCAGTATGTGTGGAGAAAACCAGGCACTGCTCATCACCTGCCCAATACAATCCCAACAGTGAAACATGGTGGTGGCAGCATCATGCTATGGGGGTGTTTTTCAGCTGCAGGGACAGGACCATTGGTTGCAATTGAAGGAAAGATGAATGCAGCCAAGTACAGAGATATCCTGGAAGCAAACCTCTTCCAGAGTGCTCAGGACCTCCGACTGGGCCGAAGGTTCACCTTCCAACAAGACAATGACCCTCAGCACACAGCTAAAATAACAAAGGAGTACAGAACAACTCTGTGACCATTCTTGACTGGCCCAGCCAGAGCCCTGACCTAAACCCAGCTGAGCATCTCTGGAGAGACCTGAAAATGGCCGTCCACCAACGTTCACCATCCAACCTAACGGAGCTGGAGAGGATCTGCACGAAGAATGGCAGAGGATCCCCAAATCCAGGTGTGGAAAACTTGTTGCATCATTCCCAAGAAGACTCATGGCTGTACTAGCTCAAAAGGGTGCTTCAACTCAATACTGAGCAAAGGGTCTGAAAACGTATGACCATATGATATTTCAGTTTTAATTTTTTAATACATTTGCAAAAATTTCTACATTTGTGTTTTTTTTCTGTCAAGATGGGGTGCTGAGTGTACATTAATGAGAAATAAAATGAACTTTTTTGATTTTAGCAAATGGCTGCAATGAAACAAAGAGTGCCCACTGTAGATTCTATCTATTAAACCTGTTCTTTTCACAACAAGCAACTGATGAAATATGCACAGGACTTCTTGCCAAAGCTAATTTGTAGTCTTGTCTCTGGTTAGACTTTTAAGACTTTCAAGACACATCGTTGATTAGGCCCCCCTGTACTCCCCCCTGTACTCCCCCCTGTACTCCCCCCACACACACACACAAAAGAGGGGCGCCTGAGAATTTGTCCCATACACCTCAGAAAGTATATAGCTGCACTTCTGTGACTGTGTCACACACCAGAAAGTGCTGCAAGTCCTGAAGATAAAGCGTCATAAGCACCATAACACAGACAGACCCAGGCGGAGAAATTTTCATTTGAGATTTTCCTACTTATTTTATTTCATAAGCAAACTGTTTAATCAGATGATTATTTTTTTAAATTAAAAATGAAGTGGTTACAATTTCAAGCAAGCACATTTCAAACCTTGAAAGGACAATATTAAAATCCAAGGATTTTCAAGGATTTCCAGCACCCGTACGAGCCCTGCTTTCATAAATGTTTGTAGAAGCAGTCTGCATGCCTAGCAGTGATGTGCGGTGAGGTTTGTGACGGGTGATGCACTGACTCGTCTGGAGTCGGATGTTCACGTATATGAACCCAAAATAGAAGCTTATATTTCAATTTTAATTATGCTAATGATTAATTATGCTTTAATCAGCTTCATACTGTTCAACAATGATGGCAAGAAAAACAAATTATTTAATGTAAGGTCAAACTATTTTTTTTTTGTGGTGGTGGTGGGGTCTCTCTTTTTAAATAAATAAATAAAAAAGTATTATCTTACCTTTATTTGAAGATGAAGTCTATGCGCCTATCCTTCTCCCTATGGGGCACCACTGCCCCCTATCGGTGCGGCGCGGTACTTTCTGCCTCCCCCTGTGTATCGAGCACTTATGACCGATCACAAAGAATAAACATGTCACACGCATTCATTCAACATGTTAGGCAGACTGTGGAACATCAGCATGTGTATCACATGTGTAATCAAACATGTATATTGGTTGAAAAGTGAAGCTTTACTCGATAGAGACCCTTTTACTGTTTGTAAACAATGATGACGTAGGTAGCGATGCCCGCGCATTTTGGAAATGGAAATATGGCGGAGTTCAATAGCGTTTCAATCTACCAGAAGGAATTACCAACGAAAGATTGTGAAAACTACCTGCAAAAATTATTTTGACAACCGGTAACCGACTGCCCGATTCCTGTAATACATTAGCAAGTGGCCCAGGATCCGTGGGCGGATATATAGGTGTATTTGGTGGAGAAACCCAGTTATACACCTGAGAGAAGTTGCAGCACATACAAGTCACTGGATGCTTACAATTATGTTTTTTGCGGCCATGTACCGAACGCCAAATATCATTATACAGACTTGGAGTTTTGTGTCTTGAAGGCAGAAGTTCTTCCAAGTCAAAGCCAAGGAAACAGGACGGCTGTGTATGAGGCTCGGGCCATTGTAAACAAGTCAGAGAGCTACGTTCTCACAGGGAATTGTACCTGCATGGCAGCCTGAGTACTTCGTCATATAGCTTTTCTAGCTTGCTAAGAGTTTTCCGGCTGCAGATATTATTGATTTACAATGAAAAAAATATATACTGTTCCAGTCACACTGTGAGACATACTCAACCAATCATATGCGAGTCTGCTCAAACTTTTGACTGGCACTGCATAGTGTAATCTACAGTACACTGACATCCCGGTATAAACAGAGTAGATAAATAACTTTCCCTGATATAAAATCGGCGCTTCAAACAGGAGCATTTCTGATCGTGTCCTCAGTCTAATTTTTATCAATACATTTGATGGCTTGCAGCCACAGACGCCTCCGTTGTCTCTTCGGTACAACTTCAGTCTGCTTTTGGTAGAGTAGAGATTCTGACAGCCAAACACGCAACAGCCAGACATTTTGATGCTGATATCGCTTTTAAATCATATTTAAATGCTGCGCAGTCTCCTTGTTCTTATTGATTTGAATTGAGTATATGTCTATGGGAGTAGCAGTTCACTTGCGTTGCCAAAATACGCGCGCATCCTTTGATGACGTAGGCTGTAAAAGGGTCCGTAAAGAGAGACAGCAATGGGCATGCGCCAGCCGCCTGCTGCATTTGTTGTATGTGACACAGCGCCACCAGAGGTGAGCCACAGCACTGCACTGCTTCACCCCGCATTTCTTCCATGTGTTTGAACAGGCAATGCGTAAATTCCGCGATTTTGACCATTAAAGCGTTGAAATAATTAAGAAAACAGCTTTATAAAACAGTCAAGTGGTCAAATGCATTTTCTCTTATCATTGTTAGTATTTTACTTGTCATCATGACAGGGGAGGCACTGCTTCACGTGCCTCCACTGACTGCACTTCACTGATGCGCAGGTGCTTAGTTTATACACCTGTGGCCATGGAAGTGATTGGAACATTGTGTGCTGTGCATTGTAAGATTAGCACTGTAACAGAGATTAGTGTTGGGACACCAGGGAGGGCCCAGACACACCTGTGAACAAAACCTAGTGAAACAAAGCCTGAAAGCCAGACTATCCACACAGACAGGTGTGTCAAAATGGACTGCAGTCGAGTCTTGAGACAGAGAGAGAGACGTGAATGTGATGACCTTGTGGTTGCTCGTCTGTGTTTTCCCCTTTGTCAGCAGCTTCCTCTGACCAGCCCTGGCTGACCTGTAGTTATATTTTTCTATCATCTTCAGCAGTTGAGTAAATAATCAGATTGTAACAGTTGGGCTACATTAGAGCAATTTGATCACTTATTTGTTAACAATGAGGGATCGTGCAAAGGGATGTAACACTGTAATAATGAATGTTAGAAAATGTGTAAAGAAAAGAAAAATATCCCCAAATAAGTAAATGAATAAATAAATCACAGTGATGAAATTACAAGTCATTACATGCAAACACCACTACCTTGTGTATTGTGTACTTTTACGTATATGTTTCCTGACCTTTGTGGGAGCAGCCAGTCACTGTGATTCCTTCAATGGAAAGCAAACAAAACATGAATTACTGTTTCTGAAACTTTCTAAACTTCAGACAAGACCAGACAAAAGAGCCCGTCTCCTTAAGCCTTAGGCCAGTTTTCCCCTAAACTTTCACCTGAAAAACATTCCTGAATTCATTCAGTAACAGCTGCAAAACCAAAAATGATCAATATTAAACTCTATGGGGGGGGGGAAACACCACAAAAACAAATGAACAAAACCCCACAAATACAAACAGGTTTCTTTTCCCCTATTACCAGGCCAGAGTGACATTTAAGGATATTTTTGATTAAAACTAAAAATGGGAAATTAAAGTGTCCTGATGTTGTGGAAACGGCAACTGTAGTAAAACTGATGCAACAAATGCCACATACAATGTTACACATAACACATGTTACACTAATACTAGTCCACCTCTTCATCAAATCTGGCGTCCTCAGTAATCTGGTAGAACAGATACAGCTTGGTCTGGATGGGGATAATTATCTGTTTTACAAAAAATGCTGTGCGTCTGTGAATCACAGCCATCCAACGAGCCTGTTGCTGTTCACCGCATCGCGGCCATTTATGATACCAAATCTGTTCGTAAAGGCAGTGCTGTTCAAAGATTTTGTGATAAGCAGCTGTTGTTATTAAGCCTGAAGTACTCTGAGCGTTCATTTAGACTAATAAGCTGCCCTGTTCCTCAAAGTAACATTTGTTCAAATGGCGCACAGAAGCTCTTAAAATACATCTCAACACTGTCAGTGCAGCATGTTCAAAATGGATCAAAATGTCAAGGAAGATTTTAGCTTGTGAAACACCCCAACAGCAGTTTTTTTTATTTTTTATTCTAAGCTGCACAATTGTTAAAGCTAAAGGTACATTTTACTGCTTTAAAGTCAGGTGTGTTGAGCTCGCCTAATGTTTGCCCTTCAGTGCAAACTAGCTCTCCCTGTTTTGAATTTGAACCCTGCAGTCCGAGTTATTTAAGTACGGCCTGTGTTTATTTAAATGACCTTCGCTGCAATAAGCTGACCAGGTATGCTATCTTAGATTGATCATAAGGATATGAATGGATAATCCAACCAAACATAAGGTTACACTGGAGCAGGAACCCCTTACACTTTCCCAGCTCACATGAGCGAGCTTCGAGGGATGGTGCTGGAGCAGGAGCAAGAGGAATAGATGAAAGTATTAGATGATTCATTACTCTCCGCATTATACCATGAGAAGGTCATTAGTGATGAAAGAGCAGTTTCTGTGCGGAAACCAGACTGGAATTGTTCATACAGACTGTTTTGGGTTAAATGGGAGTGCATAGAAATGGTTTTTCAAGTATTCTGGAAATGAAAGGTACCTTAGAAATAGGGCAAAGATAGTTGTAATTGTTTCGATCAGAACCAGGCTTTTTCAGAGATGGAGTAACAGCTGCAGTTTTGAAAAGAGTGGGAACAATTCCAGTGGAAAGAGAAGAGCGAGTAAAGGCAGATATAAAATGGAAGGAGAGAGGAAAGGCAGGATTTAACCAGAACTGTAGGAAAAGGATCAAGAAGACATGAGGAGCGCTTAGATTTACAGATGAGGTCAGTGATTTTGGCGGATGTTGGGAGTTAAAAACTGGAGAATGACTGACGAGCTTTCACCATTGAGTTCAGTGCTATGAATGATGCAGAAATTAAACATTATGCCTCTTTTATTTGTTGTGTGCAATAAGTAGCAGTGATGGATACACCAGCAGGATTGTATTTTATGTTGTTCCTTCCTTTTGGATTCAAATCACTTTGATGTTTGAAAGTATCCAGTGATGGGAAATAATAACTCCTCTTAAATGTCTTATAATAATACTGTACTTTATATCTCTTAAAACACTGACTTCTGAAGATGCTTTTTGGCTAAGCAGCATATGACTGAAATATGTGAGATGCTACAAAAGCCAAAACATGAAAGCAGTGCACATCAGTTGTATAACATCATCATGATTGTTTCTCTGCACTCTAACTCACAGTTGACCTTTCTGTCCTACATCTGTACAAGTTACGAGGGAAGCGGGGCTCCCCTCTCATCTTATCCTCTGAGGAATGCCAAGACAAATTAGGTGCCCCCGGGCTAAAAGAAGCTGCCTTGTTTAACGAGTTCCTCGGAAGAACAAATAAATGTTTATGGAGAATCTCCCCTCCTGTGCCATGTATAGCAACATTGTGAAAACACTGAACTGTTGCCAAGGAGATACCCCCCTCGCCGCTTAATGAGTGGGGTCTTTGTGTGTGCTTTGAGCTTCAGGTTAAAAGTTTTCATCACCTTTTACTATGAATTCATTTCTTTGGCTCTGATAACATCTAAACAGCCTCTGTGACTGGCTCATTTAGAAGCACTGCTCGTCTTCAACAGCCAGAGCCAACATCAGAATCGGGGGCACAAATGGGAACGTTTCCAGCCATTTCATCATGTCATCATTACTGGTGTTAGCCAAGGTTTAGCTCACATGGATTTAAATATTCTTGATTTTTTTTTCATCTATAAAGTTTAACAATAATTACAAATCACATCCTTCTGAAGGTATAAAAGTCTGACTTTAAGCTGGTATAACCGATAGTGCAGCATGTCAATGATTGCAGTTTGTCTAATGCCATTTGAAAACAATGTAGCAGCATTCTTCGCAATGACTTTGATCCCTCAGCTTAAGTTAGCTTTAGTTCATTGTGTGGCTTTGGCTGTGCACGGCTTTCCTGGTTTGCATCATTCTCAGCCATGTTTGCGCCAGAAGTAAAATAACTGGCCACTTCTGCTTACCAAGAGCCCAGAAACAGTAGTTTGAGATTTCAGTTTAAACTTGTTTAGAGGCCTGCGCTGAATCCCATATAGAGCTACAGCCTATGGCAGGAAAATCGTGTTTGCATTCGTACTGTTTTATACAGGGCCAATTCACAACAACAGTCACCACAAGGTGCTTTATATTTATATTGCAAGGCAAACTACTAACTCTATACACAGAGACGGTGAAAGGAAAAGATGGACGCAGTTACCTTGAGAGTGTCACCCATCAACTATACAGTGCATGGGTGCAATGCACAGATGCACATCCCTGTTTGTTGGGGCTAAGCAAGCAACACACTATTAAAATACCAGAATTTCACTAATCAAAAATGAAGCACAAACCTCTTGGACATCTGTACCACACAACATAATGAATTCATGGCCTCAATTTGAAAAATAATACCATTTACAGTCTCAAATGGAGTCAAAAAGCCCCAATATTATGGCTGTGTGTGTTCAGCTGTAACCCTTGATGACTGCGACATTAACTATACGTTCTCAGAAAATGTCATTTTTGTTCTTTTTAAGAAGTGCTCTCCAAAGGAAGTAATCACTTTAACTGAAACATATCGAAACCGGTTTCACTTTTCCCCAAAATGTCTTTTATTTCTCAATTTGAACTTCTGGTTTAGTTCCTTCTGAATAACCACCACCCCCAAACATTTCTCTCCCTCACTGAAACAGAATTACTGGGTCAGGTTTTTTTTTCGTTTTTTTTTTGTGATGCAATTAGTATAAAGTGTGGGCAGTTTTACAGCATGGGTTGGCATTGTCTCACGCACCTCACCACCAACCTTTCAGCCTCCAACACTGTGTGGGGTCCACCAGCATGAAATTCCGGTGAAAAGGTGGGAGTGTATGTGTATTTGTGGGTGTGTATTTGTGTGGTCTTTCAAGGGAAAGCGTCTTTCTTTCCTGCAGTAAGGTTACTGTGTGTGTGTGTGTGTGTGTGTGTGTGTCTTAAATGACATTATTATATTCTAAATATAAAACTATGGATGATCTTGCAATAATATTGTTGTCATGAAGTGAAATTCTAATTTGTGTTTTAGATAGTAAAACATGCATGCTCATATTAACACATTATTCATTTACAGCATGCATATATGAATGAATATGATATATTATTCATAAAATTTACACCTTACATAAAAACTAACACCAATTAGCTAGTATTACAATGATTAGGACTTTTGAGTAACTTTAAAAAAAAGCATGTAATCATCATTATGTCATATCAACTGAGGAAAAATGAAAGATATGGTTTTGCATGCACAGAGATGAAGGAAATCTTTCTGCTGAGCTAGATTTCGACCTTGGAAGGTTGTTGGGATGATTCCTGCCAATGGAGGCTCTAAATGGACCTGAGCTTGGGTCAGGCCTTTCGTGCAAGCTCAGCCAAGAAGCAGAAAATAAGAGCCTCAAAATAGAGCAAAGCACTGCAATTCTGTCAATGAGCCGTGTTGTGCGAGTAAAAATAATTCAGTGGGAAAATATAATCAAAGGGCTCTCCACTCCTTATTCCTTTTTGTCTCCATTCAAGTCAAAATAAAGCAACAGTACGAGTGAACTGTCGGGTTTTTCATAGTGTTCGCAGCGCTATTAGGAGACCGAGCCTCTAAACACTCAGCTGGCGTGCTGAAAGGAGGGATTGTCAAAGCCAAGCTGAGACCTGACAAAGAGTGGGAGGGCATAAAAGTGACCAGTTATAGAAGTTACCGAATTAACAATGACTCTATTTAACTTCATTAAGACTGGAGTCTTTCTGGTCTGACTCCAGTCTAAAAATGTGACTACTCTTCACAAAGTGAGAAAGATCTGATTTAAGGACAATGTAGTCACTGGTGGCCATCCTCCACTGAAATAGCAGGTTATAGAAAGTACACCGTATGTTGTGGTGAAGGCGGTGGATGGGCAAATGCATTGGCCTTTAAATCATTCATTACACACTGTGAGTCACATTTTAATTTCTAGGTAAAGTTTTTGTTGTTTCATCATAACCAAAGCCTCTCCCTGAGCTTACCCAACATTGTTTTAGTTGTCTAAGCATAACCATAACCTCGCCCAAGCTGTAAATATAGTTGCTTTAGTTGCCCAACTTTGAACCCAAGGTGGAATCTGACGTGTTTTCCTCGAACTAGCATTGTACTTAATTGCAGTGGTCAAACAGCAAATGTCATGGAGGAAAACATGTTCACATGAATTAGTAATTTTTGGTAAAGGGCTAGGCTTTAAGGCAGAGTACTGACTACTTTCACAGTGCACTTTGCAAGAATTATTTCCCCACTGAATTGTCACATAAACCACTAACAGAGGATGACAGCTAAAGGCAAAAGTGTTGGGAACAGTTCTGGCTGAGTTCTTGGCAAATTCATCAACTTTGGGAGAGTGCATTGTTCTCAACTGCAACAGTGAAGTGTACTGAATACCCTGCCACTCTGATCTGACCTGACTCTGACTGGACTTTATAATAAAATAAGTTTAAACTGGTGGTTATTAACCCACGGGGTCAACATCACTCAGGAGAGTCTGCATAATGGCAATGCAGAATAGGAAAATTCACTTTTAGAAGCTTTGCTACTTCAATCGCTTCTGATCTCAGTAGCAAAAAAAAAAAAATCCATTTTAATTTCCCCTCTTACTCATTTATAACTTAATTCCATCTGTGAAACATGGTTGTGGTTTGGGCCTGTTTGACTGCATCTGGGCCAGGTTGACATTCTTCATTGACAGAAAAATGAATTTTTAATTATGCCAGGAAGTTATAAATTCATTTTTCTGTCAGTGAAGAAATACTTAAGGCTTAGTCACACCAGTCTGTAGGAAGAAATTTGCATTTTCCAACTGGCTGCAGGGAATCGCTGTGATAGCAGTTATTGCTAAGCCCTGATCACACAGGCCTAGAAAGTAGTCAGCGACCCCCTGGTAACCACCGGCTGCCAGGGAAAAATCTATAGTGACTGACTGGATGTTTAGTAGTTGCATGAGTTTGCTTGCTGACTCTGGGGTATAATGTACTATACTAAAAACCTCCTTGCAATTGCTTTCGCCACTAGCAGATTGCTGCAGCTTCTCATAGTTTACATGGAAGAAACCACCATGTCTGCAGGCGCTCACCAACTACTTGCCTGGTGGTTGTGAAACTGTGAAAAGTGTGATGCAATCTAGAAAAAGAGAGCATTTTCCTTCAAAGTCATAGGTGTGCCTTTTGAAACATGTTGATTTCAACAGTAAGGCACAACTTTTGGCGCTTACCATCACACTTCTTCAAGTTTCACTACTGCTTGGTGGTTAGCCAGCCAGTGCTTGCTGACAAGTTGGTGTCTTCGTTCAAACTACAGGCAATGTGCTGATGACCAAAGCAATCGCAAGAGGTTTTTTTTGGTGCATCAACCACTTTAATACACAACTGGAGGTTCCAGGGGGTCGCCAATTGGTGTCTATACCTGTGTGACAGAGTTCTTACTAAACCCACTAGCCACATAACTGCAGAAGAAAGAGTGTATCAACCTGTGAGAGGTCTTTTAGGATGGTATATACAAATATGCAACTGAATTGTTTTTCTCAGTTCTGTAACTTTTACAGTGTTTTCCTAATATAGGAAATCTAAAAGACATTTTATAGAGCAAACGGTGAATGTGTCTTGAAGGCTGAAAATAAGTAAAGGCTGGAAAACTTTTATTATTTTTTGGTTGGGAACTGAGAATTCACACTTAAATAACTCAGTTTTTTCTTGCGTAAGAATTTTTCTCTCCATAAGAAGGTCCCCCGAATGGGGGGTGGGTGGGTGTCTTGGGGAGGTCTTTATTCTATATTATTTTACAGTTTTTTTCCATCCACTCTTAGGTGCCATGTGTTCTGCCCACAAGATTTGTGAGAGTAGAGCACCTATGGAGTGTAACTATGAAGCACTAACGATAGAAGACCACCCCTGAAAGATGCTGCTGTGCCATTCAGTCATGTCCCATATGTAAAACTGCATAAAGGTATATTGTTGTAAGGAACAATTAATACAGTATCTTTTAAATTAAATGCTCTTGTTATTTTTACTGTACATCCATGGCTAATAAAATCTCCAAGGTAGGTCACATTAATTGCTCGGTAGAAAGTGCACACAGGGTTATATTTTAGTGTCACTGAATGAAATGCCCTGCAAGTATAAGTGTTTTATGCAAATGTAAAATCTGAAAATTTCCTGTTTGGTAAGATAATTTAAAACAGGCCTAGTTTGTTTAATAGTGAGAAGCTTCTCATCTAAACTGAGTGCGATCCAGGCTCTGTGGCACTGATTTCATCCAGTAAGCCTTCAAAATATCTGGAGTACCCAGTGTGAGACTTCTAAGATCCACAGTTTGTCAATCCTGTGATGTATATTGCTCTCTACTAACATCAAACAAATGGACTCCGAACGAATTTATGTGCCTATAAAAGAGGTTTTTGGGTTGAGCATAAATGGCTTGACATCTGCGCTCAATCTTCACTGTGGCATGTAATGAGGATCACAGTGCCTTTGTTCTCTTCCAGAGGAGAGAAGGAGCCAGGTTGGGGGGCTGAAGCACAGGTAAGCCTGCATGTGTGCCTCAAAGCTAATGGAAGACATCAAGTTAAAGGGGTGTGGAGACTCCAGGCTTTGACAGCTGAACCAGGGACCTTACCAGAGGCCTTTAAAACTATGTGGCTGAATCATCAGGACTTGGTTCTGAAGAACTGCTAGGGTGCAAACCACATAAAAAACAAGATGTGACATAATTCAGTTCAATTCAATGTTATTTATATAGCACCAAATCACAACAAATAGTTGCCTCAAGGTGCTTTGTATTGTGGGTAAAGACCCTACAATAACACAGAGAAAACCCAACAGTCAAAACAACCCCCTGTGAGCAAGCATTTGGCAACAGTGGGAAGGAAAACCTCCCTTTTAACAGGAAGAAACCTCCATCAGAACCAGGCTCAGGGAGGGGCAGTCATCTGCCGTGACCTGTTGGGGCTGAGGGGAAAGAGACAGGACAAAAGACATGCTGTGGAAGAGAGACAGAGATTAATAATAATTAATGATTAAATACAGAGTGAAGTATAAACAGTTTAAAATAAGATGAATGAAAAGAAACAGTGCAATCACTGGGACCCCCCAGGACAAACGGTTGCGGAGTTAATGTAAAGACAGCCGACTCGGCGGTGATACGCTACATCTTAACCAGCTGTTCGGCTAAAGGGCAGGTAATCATAGTAGCGATCACCTGGCATAAAAGGATTAATTAGCCAAATTAAGATTGTATTTTGTGTATTAAATATTTGTTAGTTGTTGTAGAAGCCAGGGTTGGGAACGGATCACACGGTTACTGTACCGTCTGTGTTTTAACCCTGTGTATCCCAAAGCTGCTGCCACCCCTGCCAGCGTGTTTTTACTACTGTTTGTGTATAAAAAAAAGTTTTTGTCCACACTATATTTTGACATATTTTCATAATATCAACACTTATCAACAAATCAGGAATAAAAATGTAAATGTGTTAATTAAATATTTTACAATATTGTACACTTTTACTCCCAAGTCCCGTCATACGCCCTAATTTCATATGCAGGGTCCTTCTTCAAACTGCAGCAGCTTAAATAAAACGGAGATGCTCTGCGTCACTTTTTCACCAAAGAGTAATTAACACTTGGATGGCTGTCGGTCAGCGGTTCTACATGCTGACCAACAGCCAGGACTCTGAATTGCCAATGACCTATTTAAAAAAATATTTTCATAAGCTTTAGACCTTTCCCCATAAGTACAATAGTAACTGGACTCTAGATACTGTATTTTTAATTTTATTGATTGCAGTTATTACTGCTGTGTTATAAACAAAACAGACACAACTTTGTTTTGTTAATAAAATCTGAAATGTGCCCCCATGAAGTTTAATCTAATTCAACAATGTCAGTTCACAACAAAAGTTATATGGCAAAGTAAAGACCTTGC